>OY787661.1:38668538-38912482 GCA_963678985.1 Spisula subtruncata
TTTGGGATCCACCTGAGGTTTATTTTAGGCCTATATTTTAAGTGTGTATGGGTGAGTGGCATAAGATGCAAAAATGATAAAAAATACACTAGCTTGCAGAAACAAGTTACACAAATCCCAGGGCTGACCATCAAAATTTACTAATAGTCTTTTGGATGAGACTTTAAACCTAGGTCTTATGTATGGCATGTTAAAGAACCAATCCCTAGAACGAGTAGGCATACACCTCCTGTTTCTGCACTATCCCTCAAAACCCAATGGGTGCCTCACCCATATGGAATATTCGGTGGCAACAATAAAAGCAATAAACCGATTTCACAAATGCATTATTATTAAAGTCTAGTTTCTTCTGTTTTTCCTTTTTCAGGATGATTAGAGGCTTTTCTGGTGATGGAATATAGATCTGGAATCTGGGGGCAGGATGTGAAGCCTCAATTATCTGTTCATTGTTAAACAAAAAGGAACTTTTCTGGTGATGGAATAAATTAAAAGATCTGAAATTTTGGGGCAGAATGTGTAGCCCTATTGGTTCATTCTCAAACAGGGATTATTGCGGTGATGGAGTATAGATCTGGCATGGCATGATGTTTGTATGTTGATGCTCAAACATGGTTTACAAAACTTGTCACCTAGTAATGTTGTAAGGGGGTAAGAGGTCAATGATGATTTCATTTTTCTAAGTCAGCATATTGTTTGTTTCCAACATCCCACTTACCCTTAAACTTGCTGCTATCTTATTAAATGGTTTTATGGAGTTGGCTAACAAGAAACAAATTCAACACTTTCACTGTATACTGTAAAATCATTTAATTTCGTTGGGATGAAATTTCGTGGTTTTGGTAAAAAAGACAATTTCGTTGGCACTTGAATTCGTGGATTTTGCATTTCAGGTAATATAAAACAAGTGTCAAAATTCATGTTCGTCGGGATAAAATTTCGTGGTTGAGGTGAACCACGAAATCAACGAAATTTAATTAAGAAATAAAAATCTGTTCGCGTTTATTGTCGGTGAATAAAACACAGGCAGGAGTTCGGATGCGGATCCACATCCGAATGAGTGCCTGTGTTTTATTCACTGATAATATACAAGTACAGAGTTTTTATTTCGATTCTAAATACGATAAAATCCCGCACTATTTAACTGCGCGCATTCCACTTTTCCTGTTTACCTTTCACGATTGCTGAAATTGAGTGGCAATAGCTGGTACAATTACCTCCCCTGTCATTTTACTACGAACCGGAAGAATAATTTACTACAATGTTTACATTTTTCATTCATAAATATGTCACGTGATATTTATTTCCAACGCCGGTAGTTGGAACTATTTTTGAAACGCACATGTTGATGTTCGATGTATTGTGAAGAAGCGAAACACATTTTTTCAGTTTAATTTGTTTATGTGCAGAAACAGCAGTAACAGTGTATTGAATAAATGCTTATTATGTATTTTATTGAGTTGTTTTGCCATTTTAGAGCGCACAAACAGATATGACCAATTTGCTGTATACGGGGCGTAAATAGTAACAGCCAATGTGGCAGCTATTTATTATGGGGGCAATAAAACATGGTTCGGTTCGTTCTTTGTGTATTGGATTAATCCGCGAATCGTGTTAGAATCCCCCACGAAAATGAATGATTTTACAGTATTTGGGTTGCAATGTTGCCGCATAAACAAGTCGTATGAAAAGTCATATAGACCTTTCAACTAAAAGCTAGCATCTTCTAACTGCTTCAATTCCTTACTGGAATCTGAATGTATTAGTGCAATAAACAGTAATAGTTTATGTGTAGATGTACTCATGTGTTCATATTTTATTGTTCTCTATGCAATAAACTTATTTTTACCATCTTTTTTGTGTTTGTTCTTTTCAATGATTTTCATTCCCAGACCTCTCACCTATATTAATAACTGAAGCGACTTCTTGCTCTAGACAAGCCATATAGAAAACATTAGCTTTATTGAAAGTTCTGGTGCAATAAAATACACGCTATATTTGAGAAATCATAAAGTTTGTGAAAATGGAATTTTATGGAAATTGCAGTCTAAGGAAACCTTAAAATAGTAATTATACCCCCTGCCCTACGGAAGTTGTAAGTGGTATACTGTTTTCAGCTTGTCTGTCTGTTTGTCCATCCATCCGTAGACACATTCTTGTGGACACTACTCATAGAGTTTTTGCAGGATTTTCTTCTAACATTCACACAACCTTTTCATGTACATGAAGGCTGGAATTTGCTCTGAATTTATTTTTATGCTGGAATTATGGCCCTTTGCCTGCAAGGGTATATTAGTCTGCTGAATGGTGACAGCTCTGGTTTATTTAAGATTGATCTTAAAGTTTTTCCAACTTTATTAATATTTCTCGACGCCTCATTCCTGATGTCATCCATTGCCTTGAGGGTATAAGAGAAGAGAAGCCTGTTTCCTTTTATTCCGAGCGTCAAGCAGGGGAATTTCTGGTACCATTTTTATTCTATCTTTGGTATGACACAGATTGAGATCAAACCGCGACCTCCTGCACTTGAAGACACTCTACCACAAGGCTATCGAGGAGGCGGTGAAACCTTGGAAGTGGTATATACAGGTATGCAAGCAGACTACAGTTCCAAGCTGTTTTTTCTAAACTATCACATGGTACTAGTAACAACAAGATGCCAAAATGTCACAAAATACGCCCGTCTTGGTTGTGCTAGTGAAAAAAATATTGATTATGAAATAAAAGCCCATATTATGTCAGAACATTTTTGAACAATCGTCTTGAAACTTATCTTGGCCTAGATATTACACCCATGAGCATCGTCAGCAAGTTTGAAGAGGATCGGATGAAAATTGTTTGAGCTAGAGTACAGACAAGGCCAATTTCACATTTTTTTCGGTAAAAGAAGGACCATAACCAAAGAAAGCCTGCACTGATTTGGCCTACAATTGAACTTGACCTAGATATTACACCCATAAGCATTGTCAGCAAGTTTGAAGACGATCAGATGAAAACTAAATGAGCTAGAGTACAGACAAGGCCAATTTCACATTTTTTTGGTAAAAGAAGGACCATAACCCAAGAAGGCCTGCACCGATTTGGCCTATAATCGAACTTGGCCTAGATATTACACCCATAAGCATTGTCAGCAAGTTTGAAGACGATCGGATAAAAACTGTTTGAGCTAGAGTACAGACAAGGTCAATTTCACATTTTTTTGGTAAAAGAAGGACCATAACCCAAGAAGGCCTGCACCGATTTGGCCTATAATCGAACTTGGCCTAGATATTACACCCATAAGCATTGTCAGCAAGTTTGAATACGATCGGACAAAAACTGTTTGAGTTAGAGTACAGACAAATATTGGACGCCGCCGCCCGCCCGCCCGCCCGCCCGCCCGCCCGCCCGCCCGCCCGCCCGCCCGCCCGCCCGCCAAGGGTGTTCACATAATACGTCCCGTTTTTCAACGGGCATAAAAACAAATATTGGACGCCGCCGCCCGCCCGCCAAGGGTGTTCACATAATACGTCCCGTTTTTCAACGGGCGTATAAAAATGATCAGCTAGAGGAACAATTGAGAGTAAAGGTTCACTTTAAATATTTTATTTATATATCTTTCACATACAAATTTACATCTATCTACATAATTATATAAAACATGAAATCACAGTAAATTAATTCAGACAACGACCAGGTCATGTATATAACATAGTACATTTGTATCAATTAACAATATTCTGGAATACAGTGCAACAGCATATACATATGACTTTCCCGAACTTTAACCCAGCAACTGAAGCAAAGTACACATACACAAATGACATGAATTATTTTTCTTTAGTACATACTTGCTGTACTAGATACATGGGTGAAAGTTAGAAATTCTGAAAAACCTGAAATTCTCAAAAATGGACAATTTATAAATTATAGGGAAAATAAAGAAAAAAACAGACATCTTGATTCACTCAAAAGCCTGAAGTTTAGGCATATGTCTGAAAACTTTTACCCATGTAGATAGTAGTAAAATGAAACATGAAAATGGATTTCATAAACATCAAGATAGCCGAATCAAGTTTGCTGGGACTGGTATAAATGAACAGCGACTATTACAATATGTAACACACACACATACATCAAAACATACTCTTACTGGTCGAAATATATTGTATAATCCAGAGATATCAACCTGACCCTGGCTTATGTTACATGTTTCTTCGTACAAAATATATTAATTTTTGCAAAAAAAGTCTTGCATTATCAGGGTTCTAGATGTTATGTTTCTCATAATTTGTGCATACTTGTAATACTTTTCATGTACAAAAACATCCAGACATACCCAGTAGTTTAATATAAACAAAAGTTACGTTTTAATTACGCTGAAAGTATTCTGGGTATCAAGTTAATATTTCTGTCAGGTAGAAATAATTGAATTTAAGATCTATTAGACTTCTCATATGGGAATATGGATTGAATTTAAGCCAAGAAAATTATTGAAACTTGAAATGAGACAGACAAATTCAAAAAAGTTCTATATTATAAAATTCATTTTCTAAGCATGAGAGCGTGCATACATGCTGAACATGAGTTTTAACACTAAAGTTCACTGGTTATCAACATAATACATGTACATAAAATATTAAAAAAAGACTAGAATCGTATCTTCAAGTATTCCTTGATCTTTTTCCACAAAGTATGATATAAATGAAGTTCATAAACATGCAATGAAACAATATTCTGTATAAGTACCCTATTTGTCACAAGTTACATACTCACACTTCATACTTCCACAACTACTATGCCAACTGCTCATAGATTATATTTTAAAGGTAAGTTATAGAAAACCTTCAAAAAACAACCATCAACAAGGTTAAAGGTCCTTTTCAGCAGTTCAGCCACCCTTTCACATTCAACTTAAATTTAGTTTATTATAATACAGTTAAATGGCGCTGATCTGTATAGTAGCCACTGGTTGTCCAATCAGCAGACAAGTAATGGTTTAAGTGACAGCATATTTTATGATTTCTCTTCACTACCTTTCTGGATTAGATACAACATACATGAACATTCCCAGGATGTGAGACCTTTATATTCAAATTGTCTATGGAATGACGAAACTATTCGTTACCTCCTCAGCTGCTTGAAATTGATGGCAGACTCATAAAATATCATTAATACTAAATAAATACATTTCAAGGATCTTTAAATTTTGAACCAAAATAATTATGTTGCTTAAGAGAGTCTGTCCATCTATTTCAAGTCAGCTGCAGCAACATGCACCCGGTACTAGTTAAACAATAAATCTTCATCCCTATCATCTTCTAGTATATTTTCTACAGCTGTATCTACGGCCATTCCTTGTGCTTTTAGTTCTTGCTTTATTCTCTCCTCTTCCTTCCTGATCTGCTTCTTCTTCTCTTGAATCTTTTTCAATCTATAACAAGTAATAAAGAATTGCATACAATGCCGAAGTCCCCCACCTAGTTTTTAGGTTGTCTATGTTTCTGATGCCATGATAACTACAGTTTTTGTCCGAATCAGAAATTAGATCAAATCTCCTTATTAGTCCCTATCCACATAGTACTACCAAGTTTCATAAACCTAGCTTGAAAACTGTTTGAGTTATGGCAGGATCCAGATTTCTTGACGGAGGGACTGGCAGACTGACAGATGGTAAACCAATAGTCCCCTTCAATAGAAAACCTGGTAGGAGCCTAAAGATACAATGATATGCCATTTCTAAATGTTTTTTCTATTAAGTTACATTGAATTCAGGTCAGTGGTTATTGGGAAATAGCATGCACATTAGGGCTGTAACGGTATACCGCGGTATACGAAATACCGCGGACTTCAGTCCCACGCGGTTCACGATACAAGACTTCTAAATTTCGGTACGGTTCGGTATAAGCTTTTTTATGAGCAAAATAATATCCAGACAACGAAAACACCTGACAGCCTTCTGATTATGTATAATAACCATGTATCACTCGTTTTAATTGTATTGAAATATGCTTCATATTGTCTAAATTCACTAAAAATAGTTAATAGGGATAAAATTATTGCTTTTATTGAAGCAACACATTCATTATTACTTAAACATTGTAGTATTTAAGCAGCTGTTAGGGAATACTGTATCATACCGAAATATACCAAACCGTTAGAAAAATTGACGGTACGTATCATACCGTGAGGTGAGCGTACCGTTACACCCCTAATGCACATGATTGTAGTTAGGAAATTGGACACACAGACAGGACATATGCAACTATTTTGTTGACTATTATAAAATGACCATGCTTTAATAATTTGTAATTATTATTTTGTCACTTATATGTGTTTAATTTAGAATATGTGTATTTTGGGCCGGTGGCCTTAAATATATTACAATAAACTTGAGTTAAGTTGAACATTTCTCAAGAACTATTCAAACACACAAACACCCTCATTCATATCTAGGCCTACCTAAAGAATTCTTCTCTTTCTCTCTCATCCAGCTCTGTGGTGATATATGACAATGTGTTCTCAATTCTTGGAATTATAACTGAAAACATACAACATATAAATATACTATGTCATATAATTATATATAAGCTTTCTTAAACTGATAGTTTCAGTATAAAACTAAAAAGGGTTATTTAATTCAAAAATAAGCCACCCATAGATTGTTATTCCATTAGCTACCTACAGTCACCTAAAAAGTGCAAGTATGAAGGAATCTTGAAGGGTTTTTAAAGCAAATGTGTGCCGCCCACAAAAGCCCATAACTTTAACAAAACTCCTGATTCTATGCAAAACAAAGCTAAGTGCCAAGTATTCATGTGAAAGTCCATTGAAATCCAACAAACGATAATGAATATGGTTAAGCAGAAAAGCTTGTGTAGCACAAAATGACCCATTTTATAAGGGAGATAACATTATTACAACATATAGCTCGGCTATTTTGACCTGATCCTGACCTTTATGCAAGAATATATTACAAGGTTCTTGCTCTGAATATATCAATTTCTGCAAGCAAATCATGCAATACCGGTATTTCAAATTTGTGTTTGTATTACATATCGACTGTCTTCGTGATACTCCCCGATTAAGAAAACATACAATTGGTATTGTAAACATAGGCAATATATCGACTGTTAAATTATGCTAATTAAAAGGTCAGGCTCATGTCAAATTGGCCAAGCTATACAAGAAATATAACCATGTCAAAACCTTACCGTGTTCTATGGCATTAACTCTTCTATTTGTGATCTTTATAACTTCATCTAAAGTAACGAAAGATGTCTGCAGAGAGGCTAACTGTACAAGTAATTCTACTGCTTTTGCATAGTTTTTCTTCAATTTGTCAATCTGCTGTCCACCTCTAGATAATCCAGTCAATTCATAACCTTTCATAAAAGAAAATTGATATTTATGAATGTCTTGTCATGGAAACAAAACAATAACAATGAACATATACTTTTATACAGAATTCAATTTTACATATTACTGTAAAATTAAACTAATTTAGTTTCGCATATATTACATTGTAACTTTTGCGCATGGCCGATCATAGGCATATTTGTGACTACAAATTTTCATGCTTTTAAGTCTGCAAAGTCCATATTGATGTTTTGAACACTTTTGCATCTACTTAATTATTTGAATTTCTACCACTCGCAAACTGTAAAAATAATTTCATGGTTTACAGTATCATAAATATTTTTTTTCAGCATTTCATGCAGTTTTCAATAATACACCATCTTGACAATATTAAAACATAAAAATACTGAAATTTACAAGATTTAAATACAAATTCTAAATGTACTGTGTAGCCTTTTTTCTAAGCTACTGGGACAGGTCTACGAGTTTGGTAATGCTGATAGTTTGGAAACACATGAATAAGTTGAAAGGAATTCTAGAAGATGTAGTAACTTACTATCAACTCCATCAGCAAAATGCTCAAAAACAGGTAACTGTACACCTGAAATCATACACAAATAATGTATTAACAATTTTAAAAGTTTATTTTAGAGATAAAAATTCCTAAAACAAGTTTAGAACACACAAGTTATTAAGAGAGCCTAATTCAGAAAATTGATCTCAAAGAGTGTCAAGGTTTTCTCCTCAAATTTCCATTATAAGTTATTAGGGACTGGTCACTGTAAGAGATAAACAATTTAAGCTGGAAATGTTAACTTTTTGCATCAAAAACACTGTCAGCTGACCACATCTAAACAACAATGTTTTAAATATATTGTATTACAAACACTGTCAAATCACAGGTAACTGTTTCATTGAAAACAAAAAAATATTTGTTTTTTTTGTAAAATTTATATTTTGTATAATTTTTACTTTCCACTTTAGTCTTTATCAATGATACATTTTATGATTTACGTGTGAGTAATAAAGTACCTGCAACATTGTCTTTCTTTGAGCGGACTTTAAGCTGAGCTTTATTTACGTTCTGTAGAACAGCATGGTTGAAATCTCCCGTTGTGAATTTAGCTTCAGCGAGTGAGAACACCGATTCCTTCATTACATCACCCATCTTCATCTTTGTCTGTAGAATCAATTAAATCAGTGTTATAAAGTCGCTTTACAAATTACATGACATGCATATATTTTATATCTTTAAAATTGGTTAACTATTACAAATCAATTCCTTAGTTCCTAACATTCGTAGCTTGATATTGATGGTATGAAGTTTAATTTTATTACGATAAACAAATTTCCTCTTTTCATATACTGTAGAATCATTAATTTTCGTGGGGGATTTAATTTCGTAGATTTCGTGGTTCACTTCAACCACGAACTTTAATCCCAACGAACATTGATTTTGCCCCTTGTTTTGTTACCTGAAATGCAAAATCCACGAATTCAAGTGCCAACGAAATTGTCTTTTTTACCAAAACCACGAAATTTCGTCCCAACGAAATTAAATGATGTTATAGTATTTTACTTTTTGATTGCATAGGTTGTGAAATTGTATTTATATTCATTGTGTGTAAGACATTTTCAAAGATAATTATTATCCTTAAATGAATATCAATTGACCTTGTCAGCCCCCAATTTTTATCCTATTATAAATTTATTGATACAATTATGAAGCCACTGCAGTACTACATTATGACTTCCTGTGAATGGTATTCATACAGCCATTTATTACAGTATGTAACCACTCCTTAAAATTAAATTGTAAATTCCAGCTTAACATTATTTAAAACAATGATTCAAAATCTACCTCAATGATTTTCTTCAAAATTTGTCTAAACCTCATGGTCAAAGCATCAGCTTTCTTTTTTAACAAACTGTGTCCTTTCTGTGCACCCTTCAACCTCTGTTTCATGATGGCCATAGCCCTGAAAGAATAAACCATATTTTACACAAATCACATCACAGTCATGTCAGTCTGCAAAATTAGCACTAGTCCTGGACCAGTAATTCGTCCCTTTGGCGCAACAAGGCCCTATCTCACATTTTTGACAAAATCACTTTTTTGCATAAAATGACTAAGAATCCATAAATACATATTCCTATTCAAATTTGAAAGAAAAATTCCAATTACAACCCCTTAAAAATGATATTTGGCAAAAGGTTGTATCTCATATTGATGAGTTTTGTTTGGCGCAACAAGGCCCTATCTCAACTATTTTACTAACATTTAGTCGGGACACTTTGGTGAAACATGTTTATATCTCGTATGATTATGCACTTTTAAGTTAACAGTCTAATGTGCAACATGAATTATAGTTAATATTTTATAGTATGAATATTGTATCTAAAACTAGCTGAAAATATCTTAGTAATGCATATTCCGGGTATAACTGGATGTTCACTATGAAACTACTATGATTTAAATACATAATGATGTCATTTAGTCTTAACTGAGAAGTAATTCAGTTTAAGAAACTGAATACAAACGTATAGTAATGATAAAGATATCAGATTGTTTTACAAGGGTTTCTTTTGACCCTTTAATTCACCGTTTGACCCTTCATATTTCCTTAAAAAGTCACATTTTACGCTTATAAACGTAGGATTCTATTCTGACAGAATGGCATTTTTTCCTTCCAGTGGTTGGTATTTCCATACTATACTGAGTTCCAAAAGTTCTGCATCTTAATTAAAAATTCGTTTTTTTTTTAATAGTTAACTTTAAACAACTTTTTAGGAACACTATCCATTTGCGTACCCTTAGTGTTTATGTTGAACATATTTCCGTTGGATTTCATCACGCTTGAATGATTACACCATCAGAAATTGTAAAAACGTCTATTCAAGCACGCATAATTTGGGTTCTTCATTTTCGACTTTATTTTCACTTCCAATTTACTTGCATCGTGTCTGTGTTACGAAAAAACACAACAAGTTAGTAAAAAAAGTTAGAAATGTATGCTTAATTTGATTTGCAAAAATGTATAATGGTGACGTACTCGGGTATATAAGACGCTAAAGGCTGGTGTTTCATTAAAAATACATTGTGTCGAATTAAATTGACACGTCTCTATCATAAAAAGACTGTTGTATCATCTCCATCCGAAAAAAAATGTATATGACGTACCACGTGACAACAGGTCTAGGGTCAATGCCGCTGATCTAGACAGGTAATGCTGCTATAGTTTTGCACCAAGAACAACGGCATTGTTGTAGCTTAATTGTAGTCCACCGAATATTAAAATTATAAGAAACTTGCTTTTATGTTGGGTTTTTTATGTCAAGGAGGTTGTTTCTTAAAAACTGGCCTGTAGTACAGACTCTATTGCAACATCAATAATTGTCTGTGGTCAAAGGGAGATCATTTTCGGTATTTATGTACGATTATTACCTCCCTTCCACTGCAAAATAGTAGTTTATCGTTGTGTGTACTTTGGAATCGTGGGGTGGTGTCACATGTTGTTTAATTATGGATCGATACATATCCTCAAATCGATAACTGTCACGGATTTATATCAAGTACACATCGTTCTACACATGCACATATGAATTATCATAAATAAGTTGGAGATTCTAGTAAAAAAGACACACCATATATTGGATGCGGAACTTTTGGAACGCAGTATATTTGGGTAAATTCATTGTGTATTCCAGCATTTATTGGCTATATTAAAAATGGTAAATTCTTGTTTAAAATGATGAAGTAGATTTTTAGCTTGACTTTTAAAAGAAAAAGGGAGCTTAATATACTGTCAATTAAGTGTATGTCGGCATCCGCGTTGCATCTCAAGGTTAAGTTTTTCACAATCCTAAATAACCCATCACTTTTACCGACATCCAACTTAAAAGTTGAATACTTGTTATCATCAAAACCACCATTTAGTTTGCTATGAAGGCCTGTAACACTGGCTACCCTAATTTTGGAGTTATGTCGCCTTTTATAGTTAAAAATAGCAAAAATCAAGATTAAAAGATTTGACATTCTTGAATAACTTCAGTCAGTAATATTATAGATATTCAACTCAAACTTATATTTACACACAAGTTAAAGTATCAATTGAATTATGTCTAATACTTGCTACTTCATGATTAGTCTTCTGGCTTAAATTTCTCTATTCACCCCAAAAATATAAGTGAAAAGGGCTATAACTCTTCAGTTATCGGGTGCAAGTCTGATTATTAAGTGGAATATTTCACTGTTTGACTTAAAAAAAAATTCTATAATTATGTTTTAAGGATGTCAGGGTGCAAAACTTTTTTTAAAAAAGTGCTGAGGACTGTATTTTAAATATTATCATTCTAGTGTATACCCCGATTAAGATATTTGCATGTGATTTTTAAATAACTTTTACCGTCAGTTATATATAGGAGAGTTATTACTTTTTTTATTTCCCTACCTCTAGTGTAAAAATGTACTGAAAAAACAAACGATTATTAAGTCAATCAAAAGTGTAAAAATGATGTTTAAACTTATTATAAAATAATAAATAATGAATACATAATAAAAATGCAACCCTACGCCCGTTAAAATTAAGGCAAAATGCTTGTTTGCCAGAAATCCGTAGTTAAACCTGATTTTACAGCGACTAAACTCCCATTTCAATGATAAAAACACATTTTGAGACGTTTTAATCACAAAACTATGTTTCACGAATACATAAAGTATTCTTACAACTTACATTACAATCAAAGGCGCTATTGATAAAAACTCCCAAACATGTTTTACTTTTCTCAGTATTTGCCCACTTAGCGATGCTGTAACGACATTAAATATATATTTTGCTGCATTAGTCACGCAATAGATTTAAGGGGTTTAAAATAATAATGAACTGACGTTATGCAATTGTTTTTCTTCTTGATGAATAAGTCCAGATTCGTATATAAGTAGATATACTAGTGTATTTGGTCGGTCAAGACAAAAAATGTGATTTTATGAGAGCTTTTGATAAATTTTACGATTTACCAACTGGAGTTTAGTCCCTTTATCTATTTTCCGTGTATTAATTCCTATAAACTAAGAGAACATTTTTAAAATAAATATTTTTCTCCAAATTACACTTGAAAGTCATGTTGTGAAGCCAAAACATTGTCTAAAAATAAAAAATAAAGAATTTAAAAAAAAAAAATATTGTTGCTCTAGTGGGGTTTGAACCCACACCCTATCGGAAATCTGTCAATTTACTATAAAATAACTGAACTTGAGAAGATTGTTTATTAGACCCTGTCAAACTTGATTTATAAGATAATACAGCTGATACTTCAGAATTTATCATATGGATCCTGCACAAAATTGACTTTTGATCCAAATCTAAATTTAACAAGTAGGCTAATTATACAGAATTGTATGCAATCCAAAGGTCCCCTATTGGTTTAAATTTATTTTCAATGATTCTGTTGCCATAGCAAACACAATTTTTGTCATAAGCAAAAATAAAATAGATATACATTATGTCCTTATTGCTACCTACTTACATGCAAAGTTTCATTAACCTAGCTTTTAAACTATGTGAGTTATTGGTATGAAGATTTTGAAGTATTTTCACTACTTTCGTATCCATAGCAACCACAATTTTTGTCTGAATCAAAACTAAATTGAATTTGCAAATTAATCTCCTTATTGGTTCAAATACACATACCAAGTTTTATAAACCTGACTGGAAAACTGTGTGAGTTATGACAGGATCCTGATTTCTTGACCCAGTAAACCTACAGTCCCCTCCAGTTGAAAACAGGTAGGGGGCTAAAAAAGGCCTTAACTCCATCAAAATACAGAACATGTTATTATGGAGCATAATTCAAGTGATTGCATATCAGACATAATTTGTATGTTATAAGTTTCAAATGAATATGTTGTATACCTCAGAAAATATGAGTCTTTTACTTAACAAACATTCGGGACTCTGATGCTGACAATTATGATTGTTCCCTTTTTCTTTAAAAAGGCCCCAAAAAAGGATTTTTGCAATATATTTAGTCACAAATATGTTGATAAGTTGATCTTCATTGTTATTGTGTTTATAAACCCCATAATAAACTGCATTTCAATAAAAAAAGTAAATGAATCTCTAAAATGTATTGAGATACAACCTTGTTGCACCAAACACATTGATAATAATCTTGAATTTATTTGGTGCAACAAGGTTGTATCTTGAAAACTGATCAAAAACTTTTTTATAGTGTATTTTTGTTGTATGTATTATCTATTAACTTAAATGTAATGTTTTATTGAAGTAAATATCAAAAGCAAACACTAGTTCATCAATTTGTTTCAAAATAATAAAGTTAATTCCTCTTCCTGAAAAAAGTGAAAAAGTGAGATAGGGCCTTGTTGCACCAAAGGGACGAATTGTTGATTTGGGCAATAACTTCTACACTAATTATATGTAACAGCCCTAATGCTTCGCATCAGCCCTAGTCATTGCAACAAAGCAATATGATACAAATGTACGTTGGAACATTGAACAACACTACATGTGATATTCAAATTGTCAGATATACTTTATCGCCTTGTCACAACAAATTGTGGTCCGTAACAATGTCTGTTGTGTTTGACTATTAGTATTACTATTAGAATTAGACTAATGACACTAGTTTCCATTAATAGCATTATCAATATCAAGCACAGAAAGTAGCAGATACAAATGGTATAATAATGAAATATGCTATTGTTTCCTGTTCTGACAGATAGCAGGTATAAATTTTATATTGGAGATAATAATGAACAGGAGACCGTTGCATAGCCATGACACTATTGTCGAGTGCTTTTTGGAAGCGCTTTACTATGTCTCATCGTCGGATACCCACAGTCGTTGCCTCCGCTCCGCTCCGTACATCTCCCGTGGGATTTTTATTTACCGATTCGCCGTTTTGATAAATAACTAAACCCGTATTCTGATTGGATGCAGTACAATATTGTAATGGGCCTAACAGCCAATCAGATCGCTCGTACTAAAACTATGTTCGTTTCATGTAAACATGGCGACTACATCTGAAGTTAACTTTACCTCGGCGTGTGAATTGTTCAAAATTGAAGAAATGCGTGAGTTTCAGAAGGATACTGTACATGCTTTGATCAGAGGAAGGATGTGTTTTATCGGTGAAGCGGGAAGAGTTTATGTTATCGGACTTTTCAGGTTGTTTGGCGACATCATAATGATAATTCTCCGTGTCACTTGTTACACCGTTGATACCAATCATGAAGGAACAGAGTGCTTATTTAACTTCGCTTGGGTTCCGGAGCACCTACATCGGGAAAGATAAGGACGAAGAGGCAGATATTTTGAATGTAAACTTTGACTTTTTGTTTGCTTCCCCTGAAAGCCTGTTAGCAGTGTCCACACGGAGAGAGATGCTTGGACAAAACGAGACTATCTGATAATCAGACTGATGGTTGTAGCAGAGGCCCACACTGTCCTACACTGGTATGGTTTTAATTGATTCATCTATTTTTCTTTTAATACTGCCTCATGCTTTTCATGAGTATTATGGTCATAATTTTATGTTGCATTCGGATACTGATAGCCAACAAAACTGTATAATATGTATTTACTATAATAGTGACTAAGTGAGTGGGGTGTAGAGGGGTGCAGGTCCAATGGCGCCTCATATATGTTACTAGAAAGGACCGGTACCAAAAAGCCCCACTTTTTAGTCCATAATTGTCCACTTTCTGTATAACATCGCAATAAACAATTTATTTTTTACACATTGAGATCATTAGTGTGTATTTGTTTGAATCAGCTGGTGTGTATTTAAATATAAATCAAATTATGGCCATGCACTTGTATATATGTACAGTATGCATTGTCAATGTTGCAGTATCATGCATCATGTTACTACCATGTTTTTATCCAAAAAATCTAAACAGTGCTTTTATATCCCCACAAATGAAGATTGAGAGGTGGCATATTGGAGTTACTCTGTCAGTCAGTTAGTTGGTTCGGTAGGTTGACCTGTCCGTCTGTCCACATACAATAGTACAAGTTAGTGGAGCAAACTACTATCACACTGCTTATGTTATTGCATTGATACTTAAAATATGTCATCACCATGAACTGTAGATAGGCAAGACACAATTTTCTTGCGAGTGGTCCACTCATTCCAGAGTTACGTGCCCTTGAACCTAGCCATAATAGTTTACTATCACAAAGCGGCAGCAGGGGAATTAGTCAGTAGTTAACGTGACAAAGCTCTAGTTGTAGAGCTATATTGAGTTAGAAACTAATTCTACTGTGAAATTACTGGTTATTATTATTTAGATACCATTACCTTAGTATTTCTTTCATTTCAGGGGAGAATCAGATGGAGGTGATGCACCATTTCGAACTTGGTATGGAAAGCTTGGCGAAGCACGCTCCTTAACAGCTAACAAGTCAGCAAGGAAACAGATGCAGAGGAAGTTTTCAATGGTGGACTGTCTAGAAATTAGTGACAACCCTGATAGACTTAACATCAAACTGTTTTCTCATAAATTTAAAAGTACATTGCCTCTCAGTTACTTATTTCATTTTATTTTAAGTCATGTTAAGCGTAAAAAAAGTGACTGTGAAAGACAAATTATATTTTGTCCATCTATTAAACTTTGTAGTCAGGTTTATACTATGTTACGTCTAGAACTGGGATCTGATATGAAATATGTTCAAATATCCACTCCATGACAACTGATGAAGTGAAAGAAGAAATACGGAAAGACATGAGTGTAAACAATGGTACCATTAGAATGCTGGTTGCAAGTAGTGCTGCTGGTATGGGAGTTAATTTTAAAGGGTTGAACAGTATTATTTATTTTGGACCACCTAAGACATGGACAGCTTTATAGAGCAGTTTGGCCGGGCAGGAAGAGATGGGTCTCAGGCAATGGCACTTCTTTTATTTAATGGAAAACCATGTAGAAATGGTGATGTAGAAATGCATGAATACATGACTAATGAAACAACATGTAGGAGAAAAATTATTTTAAATGCATACAATGCAAAGCCTCCTTCAAACTTAAGCAAACATTTATGTTGTGATATTTGTGCAAAGGAATGTTAGGGGTGTAGCAATACGGTCACTTAACGATACGATACATATCGCGATACAGACATACCTAATTTCTCCTATAAAGTATGAATACTTTTCGGAATATAGTTGACATTTTACTTTATTAATATGAACTATTTTACTTGATTATTTTAATTCAACTCGAAGAAATTGTACACTGAGCCTATTGAAACAACAGTGAACAATATTCGCATTAGTATTTAATATTTTGATATAGTTGTCAGACATTTACAATATTATTCTAATATCACTTAATTGGGGTACAAATCGTATCGTGATCTGCTTTATGTCACAATACATGTTGTATCGTGGGCTATGTATTGCGATACGATATGATACGATTTATATATCGTTGCACCCTTAAGGAATGTCATCGCATGAATGAAGATTGTTCAAATTTTAACCATCCAATTATTTCAATATATAACTCAGCTAACAGTTATTCAGATTCGGATGAATGTGACTCTGAGGAGGATGGAGATATTTCAGTAGTCTGATTTTTTTTCATTTTGCTACATAAGCATTGTTCTAATTAAAAGCTGTCCATAAGGCAGTGCTCTCGTCTTTTTTCAGTGATTGATAGTTCAAACTAAACTTTTTGACAACTTTCCAGAGTTTATGCATGTTTAAAGGAGGCTTTGCAGTGTATAAGATAGGAAAACTGTACTAATTATTATAACTATTATTTATATTGAGTGTTATCTACCCTTTACTGTTGCCTTTTCAGCCCTTTTTCTATTGTTTTGTTAACAAGTAATGGGACCCTTTATTGGGGACATGTGCTTTGTGAAACACTAACATTTTATACAGTGATTTTTTTTCAAAGTTTTTCACTACCCATGCCCATCCAATGGGAAATTTAGCGCAACATCCAGTTAATAAAAAATATTTTCAATGTCTGGGGAAAAAATTAAGTTGATCAATTTTCAACTGATTTTCAGAAAACATGGTGATAATATTTGTTGACGTAACAGCGTAATTCTGGTAAAATGTTAAAGATGGCAAAGCTGTAATTTATTATATTTTGTTCATATAAATGAACTACCATTGTTATGTTTTGTTTAAAGAAGTGTGTAATATATGTTTGTTGAAATCAACATCTTTGAAATTAGAATTTATTTCTAAGCAGAAAATGTTGTTATTCATACCCATTTTAGCCCTGGCATACATGTGATGTGTGACCCAGGTATGATGCCTGGCATACAGGTGATGTGTGACCCAGGTATGGTGTCTGGCATACAGGTGATTTGTGACCCATGTATAATTTGTGACCCAGGTATTATGCCTGACAAACAGGTTATGTGTGACCAAGGTATGATGCCTGGCATACAGGTGATGTGTGACCCAGGTATGATGTCTGGCATGTGTGACCCAGGTATAATGTCTGTCATACAGATGAGGTGCGACCCAGGTATAATGTCTGGCATAAAGGTGAGGTGTGACCCAGGTATAATGTCCGTCATACAGGTGAGGTGTGACCCAGGTATGATGTCTGGCATATGTGTGACCCAGGTATAATGTCTGTCATACAGATGAGGTGTGACCCAGGTATAATGTCTGGCATACAGGTGAGGTGTGACCCAGGTAAAATGTCCGTCATACAGGTGAGGTGTGACCCAGGTATGATGTCTGGCATATGTGTGACCCGGGTATAATGTCTGTTATTCAGATGAGGTGTGACCCAGGTATAATGTCTGGCATACAGGTGAGGTGTGACCCAGGCATTATGTCCGTCATACAGGTAAGGTGTGACCCAGGTATGATGTCTGGCATATGTGTGACCCAGGTATAATGTCTGTCATTCAGATGAGGTGTGACCCAGGTATAATGTCTGGCATACAGGTGAGGTGTGACCCAGGTATTATGTCCGTCATACAGGTGAGGTGTGACCCAGGTATGATGTCCGTCATACAGGTGAGGTGTGACCCAGGTATGATGTCCGTCATACAGGTGAGGTGTGACCCAGGTATGATGTCTGGCATACAATTGTTGTGTGATCCAAGTATGATGTCTGGCATACAGATGATGTGTGACAGAGGTATGATGTCTGGCATATGGTTGATGTGTGACCCTGGTATAATGTCTGGCATTCAGGTGATGTTTGACCCAGGTATGATGTCTGGCATACAGGTGATGTGTGACCCAGGTATGGTGTTTGACATACTGGTGATGTGTGACCAAGGTATTAAGTTTCACGATTCGATTCAATTTATTCGTACACAGACCACATGCCACACCTTCATTCTTTATATGTTAGTCGGAAAAAAATGAAAGCAAACGCGGGACACAGACTCCAAACTTCTATAATTTTTACTTTTAATAGTACATAGGCAGAGCGAACATTTTCGCATGGGCGCAGCCATTTTTATTTGCGTCTCCACGCCGGAGAGTATCGAAAATGTAAGCGTCGTTTCTATTGGTTAATGTATATTCTGTTCTATTCTGTGAAAACGGCGAATCGGTAAATAAAAATCCCACGGGAGATGTACGGAGCGGAGCGGAGGCAACGACTGTGGGTATCCGACGATGACTATGTCTATGTAACGACGTGTTCGTCTGTAGCTTACTGTTTCTCAGCACTTTGCTAGGCGCTAGCTTATGCAACAGACGGTACCGCTTCGGTTCTGCTCGGTAATCAGTATATATACTGCTTTCTCGTGGAGTCTAGCCCCTTAGGGATTAAAGCCTTACATGTACACTTCCTACAGTCTATTCTTTAACCAATTTTATTTTTACTGACAGAGAAATTACTTAACTTTATGAAATCAAAATAGTTTTGCCATTAAAAAGTTTTTGTTGTAAAATATTTGCTATAAAGCAAGTACCAGTCAAGAGCCTACGTCATACTGAAACTTTCTCATCGACTCAAGCCCTCTGATTGGTCAGCCTCTATTTAACCAAAAGACTGAAAACTCTTCACAAAACACATTTGTGAAATAAAGTTAATTCATCTTAGATGATATTAACCGATATTAATCAATGTGAACAAGCCTGTTGACAAATAAATCGTCAATGACATAACCTCATGGTAAAAAGCTTCCAGGCATTGATGCTTACCTAAATGGATTTTCATGGTTGGTTGCTATTAGTGATCACAGAACGATTACAAGTTCATTTGAAGTTGTTTTCATTCACATTTGTTTTGCTGTTGTGAGAGAAATAAGACTTACAGCAGATTTTATCATGTTTTGGATAAGAACCATCTCCGCATGTGTGCATATTTGACCCAAACAATTAGGGCTCGAGTCGATGAGAAGGATCGAGTCGATGAGAATCAAGTATACAGCGCTTTGCTACGCAACGGACTGCTAGCCGCGAGTGCTAGAGAAAGAATATTTTTTTCTCTATTGTCAGCTTTCGTAGTGCTTTTTTTTAAGCAAACCATTTCTTAGTGTAGCTCTATCAAGGCGAGCGCTCGATAACACTGTCCAGACCTTTTTCTTGGTATTGTGTGAGGCCGAATTTCGGCCTCAAATTCCATTCCCAATTGGTGAAAAAAAATCCCAATTGCTGAAAAAAATCCCAATTGAAAAAAAAAATCCCAAAAAAATCTGACCAAAAAAAAATTTTTTTTTTACTCCAGAACGAAATATGTTTATTACTAAATATAACACAGTATACCAAATATTTAAATATATTTTGTTAAAGAGAACTTATTTATGGATATATAAGCATGGTTTTAAGATATTTTAAAAGGAAAAAATCCCATTTTTGTCATTTAACCCCTTATTTTTTTCCCAATTTGTAAGAATCCGCGACGCAAAATTCCCAAATTAGGCAGGGGCCTTTTTCCCAAAAAGGCCAGAAAAAGGTCTGCTGTCTCCTGACGATCATGAAGACCTTGGGGTGACTGAGTCAATCTGTCAGTGACTGTTGATAATTTAGAAATCGATGTTTCAATTAATAGAAAGTAAAAAATCGTCCTAGCAACCCATAGATATAAGAAAATATAAAATAATGGACAATCGAACTTACATTCGAGACGGGAAAACGTTTAATCTATCTTTTGAAGACATTTTTGACGTTTATTGGAAAGCGGAACCGGAAACCAATGTCATGTGAAAATAAAATTTCTTCCTCCGCAATTGAAGATCCGAAAGGTCATCAACAATATTGACCCATTTCCTAGTCCATATTTCGTTGACAAAGCAATGGCAGTTGTAAGTGGGGTTTATTAATTAATCATCATTCTTTCACTGTCATAACAGAACGGTATTAAATTTGATAAAACTGTTTTAATCAGCATAGAACCAAATGTTATCAGTTTTCGCGAGGAATATGCCAAAGCCCAAACATTGAAATATTTCCGTCCTATTGTATAGCACGGGATTGCAAGCTATCATGGTAACTGAAATTTTTAGCATGTGAAAATTTTTAAATTATGTACAAATCAGTGCTACAGCTAGGCCCTTTTAGAAGTGCGGGGCACCTCGCTAAAATCCGACCAATCACCTAGCGCCCTTCTGAAATTAGGGGCGCCCTAAGTCTATCTGCTAGGAGATTTTTTAATTTCTGACCTTTATCTCCAGTGCAGATGTGCACTAAGTTGTCCTATATGAGGAAGTAGCGCCGATCAAATTTTTATTGGCACTTGAAAAGGTGAATGAAAAGTTGTAAATACCATGAAATATATAGCATGTCCACGAAAATCAACCCTTTTTCTCCTTATTTGCACCAATAACATCCATAAAACACTCAGCGATTCGTTTGTCCGACAATTTTAACACGACGATGTCGCACTTTTAAATTCCACAACACGGCTATTTCTTGTTGATATGTAAATCGCATTCCCCTATCGACCAATCAGAATACTCGATGGAATGAGTTTCTAGAACAATGGAGGATGCTGGGAGATCTTCGGCATTATTTGGTTTTCACAGTGATGTACACTGGTACGCGTGAAACCACAGATATATATAAGAACGGATAGGCAACTCTATAAATAGATTTTTATCTGCCGAACGGCCAAATGCCCATAATGCAATGCGCGCACTCGGCCTTTTCCGTTAATCATCGTATTTTGGTATTCGGTACACTGTAAGTCGATAATATGGCGATGATCGGTAACATAATTTTTATGGCTGCCTCGAAAAAACTTGCCTTATCATTAATAATTTATTGATTTTCAAAATTAAAAAATATTAAGAAGATACAAATGCGTGTGTCATGCAACAGAGTTACAATTTCGTGTGGTTTGGAGCAAGAAACGAGAGGGGGGAATGGCGGCGGCTACGTCGTTTCAATTTAATCAACGAAATATCTTTTAAAAGAATCATCAGGACTAATTTTATAATATTTTACGAAAGATGTTTCAAGTAAAACACCAATTAAGATTTTAATATTTTTCAATCTGATGATAGGAATTTGTCATAGTTTGAACCATAGACATTAATATGTTTTCTCGCTTCGATATTCCCGCGAAACCGTTGTGTATTCAAACTCAATTACTGGACATATAGCCAATATAATCAATGAAATATACATACACACTAATCAAGGTATGTTTATTCTTTATCTACATAGTAACATTTTCTCGATTGATTTTGAAATGTTGATTGGATTGGCAGATTTATTTCTGCAAATTTCTTGCAAAACAAAACATATAACAAAGATGGCGGATCGATGAATCTCGCCACTAAAACTCTGTGATCTCGGCAAATATCGCGACAAACGTGAACCCGCGACACTTAAAGTCGATTTGTACTGATTTCAACTGGGTCACGTGGTACAGTGACTAATCCATATTATTAATGTCTATGGTGAAACCAATGACACTGTGCTCGCTCGGTTGAAACTAAAAACGAAAAATTAACGAAGATTTGTTGACAAATCGAGCTGATTTTTCCTGTAAACTGATAGTTGATGACTTAAGAACAGAATACGATAAGTTATGAATTTTACTGCTCGCTTAGCGATTCGCACAACGTTAGCCTACGAATTTACACAGGTGTTGCGCTCATCTATACGGGCGGCATACGCGTACCAAATACTCACAGTTATGTTTACATTGGATTTTCGGAAATAACACGTGCCGATTAATTTATCGATTTATTGATTATAAGGACCAATATTAACAGGTATTCTGTGCCATTTGTTTATTTATATTATATTTTACATGTTCAATGCTGAAAATGGCTCTAAATTGACGTAATAGACAGAATTCATGAAACTCGAAAACTGATCAGAAAAGCGCACAATGGGTCTTGACTAAGAGGAGATCGCCTCTAAGTCGAGATTGTTTGACTAGCTGATAACTTTACCCGCTTGTGATTCCTGGTGAACATTGGCTTGGACGTTAACCAAATAAAGTGCGTAACTATACTCACCATCAGCTGAATCACTCTGAATTTACTATATAACACTACAACGTTTTCCGACAGAATCGACTTGTTCAAAGTAAAGTCATTTTACAGGAAGCACTTGGATAAAAGCCCTTATATATTTCATAACACTATCCAACATTTCAACAGAACTTTGGTCCCTGATTGACTTACCTAGTTTTTATGGAATCATAAGGCTTCTACCTGAGCAGAAGTGTTCACTGAAAGTTTCAGTCTTGTTGATTAATTTATTTCCAGAGTAACAGCGGTGACTCCAGTATGTATCATACTGAAAGTGTCAGTCTTGTTAATTTATATATGTGCCAGAGTAACAGCGGTGACTCCAGTATGTATCATACTGAAAGTGTCAGTCTTGTTAATTTATATATTTCCAGAGTAACAGCGGTGACTCCAGTATGTATCATACAGAAAGTGTCAGTCTTGTTAATTTATATATGTGCCAGAGTAACAGCGGTGACTCCAGTATGTATCATACTGAAAGTGTCAGTCTTGTTAATTTATATATGTGCCAGAGTAACAGCGGTGACTCCAGTATGTATCATACTGAAAGTGTCAGTCTTGTTAATTTATATATGTGCCAGAGTAACAGCGGTGACTCCAGTATGTATCATACAGAAAGTGTCAGTCTTGTTAATTTATATATGTGCCAGAGTAACAGCGGTGACTCCAGTATGTATCATACTGAAAGTGTCAGTCTTGTTAATTTATATATTTCCAGAGTAACAGCGGTGACTCCAGTATGTATCATACAGAAAGTGTCAGTCTTGTTAATTTATATACGGCCAGAGTAACAGCGGTGACTCCAGTATGTATCATACTGAAAGTGTCAGTCTTGTTAATTGATATATTTCCAGAGTAACAGCGGTGACTCCAGTATGTATCATCCTGAAAGTGTCAGTCTTGTTAATTTATATATGTGCCAGAGTAACAGCGGTGACTCCAGTATGTATCATACTGAAAGTGTCAGTCTTGTTAATTTATATATGTGCCAGAGTAACAGCGGTGACTCCAGTATGTATCATACAGAAAGTGTCGGTCTTGTTAATTTATATATGTGCCAGAGTAACAGCGGTGACTCCAGTATGTATCATCCTGAAAGTGTCAGTCTTGTTAATTTATATATGTGCCAGAGTAACAGCGGTGACTCCAGTATGTATCATACAGAAAGTGTCAGTCTTGTTAATTTATATATTTCCAGAGTAACAGCGGTGACTCCAGTATGTATCATCCTGAAAGTGTCAGTCTTGTTAATTTATATATTTCCAGAGTAACAGCGGTGACTCCAGTATGTATCGTATAGAGAGTGATAGTTTCGGAGAGATAAAGGTTCCAGCAGATAAGTTTTATGGTGCTAATACTGCTAGATCCTTACACAACTTTGATATTGGTGGTCCCACTGAACGAATGCCTGTAAGTATGCAATAGTAGCCATAGTATTTATGTGCTTGTTGAGTTCAAGTGTATTTGATATGCAAACTTTCCAGGGGCCTTATTCACCAACATTGTAAGTCTTAAACATAGACTTAGACTTTACATCTTCAAATGTTCTATTAGCTCTCATTTTGTTTTAAATGTACCGATTTTGATATAAATTGGTATACATGTTCAGTTGGTAACAACAAATTGTCCGATAAAATTTCACATGGTTAAATCTAATTTCAAAGAAATCCCAGTGATTATGAATGATAATTTTAAGTCTAATTAAGTCCGAGTTTTAGACCTACAAAATTGGTGAATAAGGCCCCAGGGCTGGTATTACCATACTATGTTCAAAGTATCTTTTGGGAAAACTTAAATATTTTTTTACCTTTAAGTTAAAAAATTAAGCTGCAAATATCTCCAAGGAATACCCCATGATTTCTTTGTGATAATGATTATTGTATCTCTTTACATACTATAATTAATGCTTCTGACCTATGTCAGAATATTGATAATCTAGATTTTCCTGTTTGACTGATACAATTATGGGAATTTTATTAAGGTTTTAAGAAAATTTAAGATGAATTTTTTTAAAATTACCAACCCAGACTGAGTATTACTTTCTGCTTATGACAGGTGGCATAGCTGACTGTATTCAATTGTTTAAACATTATGATACCGGTAGATTTTGACTTCTGAAGTTTTATTTGAATGTTATAAAATGTTGATGATAGTGACAATTTGATGATTACAGATTCCAGTTATTAAAGCTCTAGCCATCTTAAAGTACTGTGCTGCAGATGTCAATAAAGGATTCGGACTGAACGCGGAAATTTCTGAAGCCATACGACAAGCTGCCACAGAGGTAGAGTAAGAAATCAATACATCCATGCCAGAGCTCCTGTATCATGTATGAGTCTCATGCATTTGAGACTCTTCTCTCACTGTCACACATTTAAGATACACTGGAACCTGATATTTATGCCCCAATTGTTGATGAGGGGTATATTGCATTGCATATGTCAGTGGGTCTGTCCACAAATGGCAGTATCAGTGTTTTGTCCGCAAACGATAAAAAAAAAAGATTCTGGAACATTGCATCTCGTTGTTTCATCATAAAATACGGGCGCTGAAGAAAAATCGCTATAGAAGTCATTCAAATAAACTATAAGATATTCATTCTAACCAAAAATCTCGTTCAATTGTATCTTATAACTGCGAAACAGCAAATCAGTGTTACTCTCGTTATTTAACTTCGCTCAAGGTCATTTTATATTTATGCACTGGTTACCCGCTGCGCTCACAGTATCGTTATTATTGTTGGGATCCAAGCCTATGCGATGTTCCACTTTCTTTGGACATACCTTGATAGTGTACATGGAGTTAGATAGACAATCGATATATACGGTCCATGTAGTGTATTAGCTCAGTGACAGATTTTTTCTTTTCCAAACACTGATACTGCCACCTATGGGTCTGTCAGGTCTCTATACAATGATGCTTATTGTTTCCAACAAAAATGTGGCAATGAATGAGTCAGTATACTGAATTGAACAAAGAACATTTTGCTGGCTTAGAATGAGAAGGTCGTAAGTACCACTTACGACCTTATAGTCTACTGCATATTTGAAATCTACATCATAAGGCGCTTCTTATAAGCCTATTTGCATGAAAATCGGAACATGTCATGTTGAAAAAACTGAAGTTGAAAAAGGATGTTTTACCATAAGTAAAGAGTGATTGCCAGACAGTTTTCTTGTTTTCTCAAAATATTGATTTTGTAGTTACGACCTTCTCATTCCAGCGATTTGATACTAATGTCCCCAAAAAGTTGTCAGTATATGAATTTGTCAGTATTTGAGTTTGTCAGTATATGAATTTGTCAGTACATTTGGTGTTGAGACTGGACTGTAATTTTGTGTAAAAACTCTAAATTGAACTATTATATTCCTTGTATTTGTATTTGCTCCTATTTCAGGTGATCAGTGGTAAGCTGTATGATCACTTCCCGTTAGTTATATGGCAGACTGGATCCGGCACACAGAGTAACATGAATATGAATGAAGTATTGAGTAATCGTGCCATACAGATACTATGTGGTCAGATGGGCACTAAATCACCAGTACATCCAAACGACCATGTTAACATGGGACAGGTAGGATCTTCCAAATATACATTCAGCAAAATTTCTTTATTTTGCCTTCCCATCTTTAGTGAGAGTTACTGTACAGTCATAAATATTTGCGGAGGATTTAATTTAATTAAATCCCCATGAATATTGAAAATTTCTGTAGTTTTTTATTTAGTTGATAAGATATCCTTGAAATTACGTCCCCACGAAATAGTCTTTTTCTCCAAAACCACAAATTTTTGTCCCATTGAAATTAAATGATTTTACAGTATACAGTAAAACTCACTTACAGCGAACTCGGTTACAGTGAAAACTCGGTTTCAGTGAAACGATTTTTTTGGCCCGGCTGGGGCCTTCTTTATTCTTTATAAAAATGTACGGTTACAGTGAACTCGGTTACAGTGAAAACTCAGTTACAGTAAAATGATTTTTTTGGTCCCAGAATCATGTTTTAGAGGAAATATGCTCGGTTACAATGTATTTAATTTTTTCAAACATCGAAGCAAAAACTTTTATTGACCGTGATAATTACGTATTGGATATTATTTTGACCCGTAGCTTTCTATTGTTATGAAATTCAATAGCGTTTTCACGGGTGATAAATACCGATTACCGGAGTGTATCAATTTAAATTATTTTGTTTGAGTAAGTTCTCGATGTTTTCCCGGTCAATTATATCATGTTTATTGAGTGAAAAGGATTAACAAAATAAAAATGCATACATTTTAAAAGTCTCATTTTGTTTGCGTTAGTCAGTCAGGAAATATTTATGTTAAAGTATGGAAGGGTCGCCATCTCGAAAACGAACAACTGACATTAAATACCAAATATGAGATTATTAAGGCGTGTGAAACTGAATCAAAAGCTAGTATTGCAAAGAAATTTGAAGTAGTACCGAGCACGATCACTGGAATATTGAAAATGAAAGACATGATTATTCAGTCTTTTCATTCATCAACTCCATCACCATCGCGAAAACGTCATCGATCTGGAAAATGCTGATACTGTCGATATAGCTCTGTTCGAGTGATTTAAGGGGGCCAGATCAGATTAGAAATACATTTAAATACAAAACATAATAAAACTGAATACTTGACTCACAGTTGTTTATTTATTTATTCAAATTAAATACATTTCTCACAATATCAAATGTAATACACGAATAAAATACATATGCGTCAAGTTTTTCTGTTCATTTATTGCATGACATATATTTACATATTACTGGAAGAATTATACCTCAGATACAAGTTATAACGAAGTTCGTTATATGTGAGCAACTTACAGTGAAATTTCACTATAAGCGTGTGCTCGGTTACAATGAAAACTCGGTTACAGCGAAATAATTTTTATACCCCCTGGCATTTCGTTATAAGCGAGTTTTACTGTACTGTTTTGCACTTTACCTGGATGTTGCCAGTAATATTAGATAACCCCTATAGATTTTGAGGTCAGTAGGTCGAAGGTAAAGGTCACTGTGACCTTTACCATTTCCAACTATTGGGCTGCCATGAGGGCCTACATGTTTTACAAACATCTCTTCCTAAGTTAGTTTTTTTCATAGAGCATATTCCTGTTACATATGAACAACCTCAACATGTAGCTGGCCATAAAGGAAAGAATTTGCGCTGCAATGATTTTTGGAAGAATTATGGCCCTATGCCGGCGGGGGATATATTGGTTTGCCGAATGGTGACAGCTCAGTTACTTTAAAATTAACATCATTTGAGCAACAAAATCTGAATAGCAGCTGATTTTTTCACTTTTAAAGTTTGTTGCTCTACAGAGGTTGTACATGTTATATTATAGAGTTCCAATGATACATTTCCAACTGCTATGCATATATCTGTTGCTATGGAGATACATGAACGACTGTTACCAGGACTACAATTGCTACATGTTATATTGTAGAATTCCAATGACACATTTCCAACTGCTATGCATATATCTGTTGCTATGAAGATACATGAACGACTGTTACCAGGACTACAGTTGTTACATGTTATATTATAGAGTTCCAATGACACATTTCCTACTGCTATGCATATATCTGTTGCTATGGAGATACACGAACGACTGTTACCAGGACTACAGTTGTTACATGTTATATTATAGAGTTCCAATGACACATTTCCTACTGCTATGCATATATCTGTTGCTATGGAGATACATGAACGACTGTTACCAGGACTACAATTGCTACATGTTATATTATAGAGTTCCAATGACACATTTCCAACTGCTATGCATATATCTGTTGCTATGGAGATACACGAACGACTGTTACCAGGACTACAGTTGTTACATGTTATATTATAGAGTTCCAATGACACATTTCCTACTGCTATGCATATATCTGTTGCTATGGAGATACATGAACGACTGTTACCAGGACTACAATTGTTACATGTTATATTATAGAGTTCCAATGATACATTTCCTACTGCTATGCATATATCTGTTGCTATGGAGATACACGAACGACTGTTACCAGGACTACAGTTGTTACATGTTATATTATAGAGTTCCAATGATACATTTCCTACTGCTATGCATATATCTGTTGCTATGGAGATACATGAACGACTGTTACCAGGACTACAGTTGTTACATGTTATATTGTAGAGTTCCAATGACACATTTCCTACTGCTATGCATATATCTGTTGCTATGGAGATACATGAACGACTGTTACCAGGACTACAATTGCTACATGTTATATTGTAGAGTTCCAATGATACATTTCCAACTGCTATGCATATATCTGTTGCTATGGAGATACATGAACGACTGTTACCAGGACTACAATTGCTACATGTTATATTGTAGAGTTCCAATGACACATTTCCTACTGCTATGCATATATCTGTTGCTATGGAGATACATGAACGACTGTTACCAGGACTACAATTGTTACATGTTATATTGTAGAGTTCCAATGACACATTTCCTACTGCTATGCATATATCTGTTGCTATGGAGATACATGAACGACTGTTACCAGGACTACAGTTGTTACATGTTATATTATAGAGTTCCAATGACACATTTCCTACTGCTATGCATATATCTGTTGCTATGGAGATACATGAACGACTGTTACCAGGACTACAATTGTTACATGTTATATTGTAGAGTTCCAATGACACATTTCCTACTGCTATGCATATATCTGTTGCTATGGAGATACACGAACGACTGTTACCAGGACTACAATTGCTACATGTTATATTGTAGAGTTCCAATGATACATTTCCTACTGCTATGCATATATCTGTTGCTATGGAGATACATGAACGACTGTTACCAGGACTACAATTGTTACATGTTATATTGTAGAGTTCCAATGACACATTTCCTACTGCTATGCATATATCTGTTGCTATGGAGATACATGAACGACTGTTACCAGGACTACAATTGTTACATGTTATATTGTAGAGTTCCAATGACACATTTCCTACTGCTATGCATATATCTGTTGCTATGGAGATACACGAACGACTGTTACCAGGACTACAATTGTTACATGTTATATTGTAGAGTTCCAATGACACATTTCCTACTGCTATGCATATATCTGTTGCTATGGAGATACATGAACGACTGTTACCAGGACTACAATTGCTACATGTTATATTGTAGAGTTCCAATGATACATTTCCTACTGCTATGCATATATCTGTTGCTATGGAGATACATGAACGACTGTTACCAGGACTACAGTTGTTACATGTTATATTGTAGAGTTCCAATGATACATTTCCTACTGCTATGCATATATCCGTTGCTATGGAGATACACGAACGACTGTTACCAGGACTACAATTGCTACATGTTATATTGTAGAGTTCCAATGACACATTTCCAACTGCTATGCATATATCTGTTGCTATGGAGATACATGAACGACTGTTACCAGGACTACAGTTGTTACATGTTATATTGTAGAGTTCCAATGATACATTTCCTACTGCTATGCATATATCTGTTGCTATGGAGATACACGAACGACTGTTACCAGGACTACAGTTGTTACATGTTATATTGTAGAGTTCCAATGACACATTTCCTACTGCTATGCATATATCTGTTGCTATGGAGATACACGAACGACTGTTACCAGGACTACAGTTGTTACATGTTATATTATAGAGTTCCAATGATACATTTCCTACTGCTATGCATATATCTGTTGCTATGGAGATACACGAACGACTGTTACCAGGACTACAATTGTTACATGTTATATTATAGAGTTCCAATGATACATTTCCTACTGCTATGCATATATCTGTTGCTATGGAGATACACGAACGTCTGTTACCAGGACTACAGTTGTTACATGATGCTTTGAAGGAGAAGAGTGAAGCATTCAGTCAGATTGTGAAGATTGGACGTACACATACTCAGGTAACCTGTTCTTATTAGAAATTTGTTTCTGGTGCACCCATGATAATGTGATATTTACAAATATTGACCGGAGTTGCCTACTGTGGAAAGATTAAAGATTGGTTTCTTAAGTAAACACATACAGTCATTTCTAAATTGAAATAACATGGATCACTTGGTTAAACCACCTTTATGGATTATTCCAAATTTTCCCGCTTTTTATGTTATCCTGGGCGCACTTTAACACTTTATGTATACCAATCCATGAACTTCTAGTGCTGCCTTCTGTCAGTGTATTTATTAGCATCCAGTTACACAATGTTGACTCTAGTCTATGTAACTCTTGCTTATACCATATACCAAACAGTACATGGTACTTACACATGTATTTTTACAATACATAATGATCTCTATCTTTCACTTACAGAGTGCTGTAAACCAATTTACTTTCGGAAATGCTTACTTTGGTGTTTTGTCAATCGTTCGTATATTGGTGACTACAGATTTTTGCGTTGTTTAGTCCCCCACATTATTAATGTTTTGAACACTTGAAATGTCTACCACTCGCGAACTCTGAGGAATTAAATCAGGTTAAACAGTTTCTTTGTTTGCAATACTGTAAAATCATTAATATTCATGGGGGGATTTAATTTCAAGGATTTTTTTGGATGATCTTACCCACAAAATGAAATCCCCCAACAAATATTAATGATTTATATAGTATATATAACTTAATATGGATCTGTTATCCTTGAAATTAATTCCCCACGAAATGGTAATTTTAACAACAACAAAAAAGCAAGAAAATTTGTCCCATTGAAATTAAATGATTCCCTAGTACTTTGAATGGTTGTCATTAATTTACTATTTCTCTTTCAGGATGCTACACCACTGACTCTGGGTCAAGAGTTTAGTGGCTATGTTTGTCAGATGTCATATGCCATACAAAGAGTCCAGACTGCTCTACCTAGACTAAATCAGTTAGCTGCTGGTTGGTATTAGTGTCTGATGCGTTGTAATAGTAATAGTAATATATGCCCTATACATGAATTGAGTCACACAATGCTTCTTGTGCACATATGCCATAAACAATGTATAAATGACCAGAGCCTCTCAGAGATGTGTCTTTGAGGTGCTTAAAACACATGCATGCAAGTAACATACGATTTATGTAGTAATTATAAATACCAAGAGTTTTGAAGGTAGAATTGGAAATTCAGATATTTTAGGAAAAAAATCGGAGAAACTCCAAGTATGATATATGGTGATGTAAGGCCGAACCTTTGGATGGTGGTTTACAAAAATAAATGAATGAACAAATAAATACAACACAAAGAAGTTATCATTTACATGCGATAGGGCAAGATAGTACCTGTTGGTAGATTTAAAATTCCAAGAAAATATAGTTATGTCAGCAATTACATATATAGTTATGTCAGCAATTACATAAACCAATAAAAAATAAAAAAGTATAGACATATGGTGTGATTACCTACCATGGGATGTTATTCATGAACTGAAAGGCTCATAAAAATGTGGTTATATACTTGTTATTTAAGGTGGTACTGCAGTTGGGACTGGATTGAATGCTAAAGTTGGATTTGCTGAAAAAGTGGCTGATAAAATAGCCGAGTATACAGGTAGGATTTTCATAGTGTGTGAATAAAAGATGTTTGTGAAACATGTATGCCCCCATGGCAGCTCAATAGTCAGAAATAGCAACGGTCACAGTGACCTACTGACCTTAAAATCAATAGGACATCTACTGTTGCTGGCAAACCCCCATGCAAAGTTGAATATCCTGGGAATAAGTGCCCTTAAGTTATTGAACAGCAACCATTTGGTGTACCAACTGACCTACTAACAGACTGACTGACATGTCCAAAGCAATAATTACCCCCTCATGAAAAAATTTATAATGGTCATAAAATTGTTATTTTTAATTTATTGAATATGACCATGTGTCACATAATATGAGATATATTTCCAGCAGCATTTTTAGCATTACAGTAGTTTTAGCCTATGTGCACACAATTAACAGTCATATTTTTACCCTCAAGATATTGGCACTAGGGTCTAATTTTGATTTATGTAGGACATCATATGCAGTAACGCTATGCAATGGTTAAATACAGTACAGGATTATCAAAATGAACTCTGATAACCAAGCAGCCCCTAGTGGCCCCTTGTGGAGTATTTGTATTCAGCCAGCCCCAAATTAGGCTCCTTGTGGAGTATGTGTTTTCAGCAAGTCCCTATGTGGCCCCTTGTGGAATATGTTTATTCGGCAAGCCCCTTGTGGAGTTTGTGTATTCAGCCAGCCCCTTGTGGAATATGTGTATTCAGCTAGCCCCTAGTGGCCCCTTGTGGAGTAGGTGCATCTAATCTAGTTTCTGCCTTCGCTTATACAGGTATTCCATTTGTGACTGCACCAAACAAGTTTGAATCTCTGGCTGCTCATGATGCGATGGTGGAAGTACACGGAACATTGAATGTCATAGCAACAAGCCTCATGAAGATAGCCAATGATCTGAGATTGCTAGGATCTGGCCCAAGATGTGGTCTGGGTGAACTCAGCCTACCTGAGAATGAGCCGGGAAGCAGTATTATGCCTGGTAATAACTGGCTTCAGTCAATAGGAGCAATTCTTTATTATTCTTTCATGTGATTATGTTGTTTTATCATGGTTTAAATCTGTATTGAAATAAAATATGGAAATAGGATATATTAATTCACAATAAATACTTCTTGAGTTTACTTTGTATCTACTGATACAGTTTCATATCTCTTAAAGTGTAGCCATATCGATTTTATTGCTTAAGATCTTTTTAAGCCCCAACATATACTAGTTTTGTGAGATGACCCCATAGGAGATAGGCCTTTGGCTTAATGGGGGTTTCTTTGTGAAATAAAGTTGTTATTATTATTATCAATATTATAATACTGTTTCATTATTATTCCAGGTAAGGTTAATCCTACCCAGTGTGAGGCTTTAACAATGATTGCTGCTCAAGTGATGGGTAACCAGGTCGCTGTTACAGTTGGTGGCAGTAACGGACACTTTGAACTGAATTGTTTTAAAACTATGATCGTGGCCAATGTTTTACAGTCAGTACGTCTACTAGCTGATGGATGCGTTTCATTCACCAAAAATTGTGTAACAGGTATCAAACCAAACCAGGATGTCATTCAGAGATTGTTAAATGATTCACTGATGTTAGTTACTGCATTAAATCCACATATAGGATACGACAAGGCCGCAATAGTTGCCAAGACCGCACATAAGGAGGGCAGTACATTAAAGCAAGCTGCGGTGAAACTGGGTTATCTTACCTCAGAACAGTTTGACCAATGGGTGAAACCAACAGAAATGCTGGGACCAAAAGAATATAAACAATAAATTATGAGGATCTAAATTATCCCCATGTGATAAACAAAGTACTGTATGATTAGTTTCATATTAATTTTCACTCAAAACAATATGCAGTTCAACCTCTCTAGAGCAACCATCCATAGGAAATACACATTGGGTTCTATGCAGAGGTTGTTGTTCTGGAGAGGTGAAATTTATAGCAATAGAAGCTTCTGGAATAAAATAATTATGTTGCTTAGGGGAGGTTGGTCTCTTTGGAAGGGTCACTCTTGAAATATTTTAAAAACTATCACAATTTCATTTTTCATATTTTACCTAATTGAACTATTTGATGTTTGCAAATAAAGGTGCGTTTAGAATTATAATCTAGAAGGGGATTTATTTCCAAACTTTGAATAATTTAAAAAATAAAATTGAGTAGTATTTTAATGATTTTAAAAATCATGAATTCACTCCACTCGGGGAAAATTAAGTGACATTGAAATAGAACCATTATACGGTATTAAGATTTCTTGTGTCTGGTGCTGGTGCTGGTTGCTTATGCATTTAAAAAGTGCTGTGATTTTTACTAACTTACACGATTGCTGGCTTAGAATGAGAGGGTTGTAATAATGTTCATGCATATTTGAAATCTGCATCACAATACGCTTTTTTAATATGAGCCTATTTTCATAAAAAGTAGATTTTTCCATAAGTAACAAGTAGTTTTCGGACAGTTTTTTTAGCTCACCTGTCACAAAGTGACAAGGTGAGCTTTTGTGATCGCTCTTCGTCCGTCGTCCGTCTGTCCGTCCGTCGTCCGTCGTCCGTTCACAATTGCTTGTGAACACACTAGAGGTCACAAATTTAGCCTGATCATTATGAAACTTGATCACAATGATCATCTCCATAAAATCTAGGTCAAGTTCGATATTGGGTCATCTGGGGTCAAAAACTAGGTCACTAGGTCAAATCAAAGGAAAACCTTGTGAACACATTAGAGGTCACAATTTGAGCCTAATCTTTATGAAACTTGATCACAATGATCATCTCCATAAAATCTAGGCCAAGTTCGATATTGGGTGATCTGGGGTCAAAAACTAGGTCACTAGGTCAAATCAAAGGAAAACCTTGTGAACACATTAGAGGTCACAATTTGAGCCTAATCTTTACGAAACTTGATTACAATGATCATCTCCATAAAATCTAGGTCAAGTTCGATATTGGGTCATCTGGGGTCAAAAACTAGGTCACTAGGTCAAATCAAAGGAAAACCTTGTGAACACATTAGAGGTCACAATTTGAGCCTAATCTTTATGAAACCTGATCACAATGATCATCTCTGTAAAATCTAGGTCAAGTTCGATATTGGGTCATCTGGGGTCAAAAACTAGGTCACTAGGCCAAATCATTGAAAAACCTTGTGAACACATTAGAGGTCACAATTTGTGACTAATCTCTATGAAAATTGATCACAATGATCATCTCTATAAAATCTAGGTCAAGATCGATATTGGGTCATCTGGGGTCGAAAAACTAGGTCACAAGGCCAAATCATTGAAAAAGCTTGTGAACACACTAGAGGTCACAATTTGAGACTAATCTTTATGAAAATTGATCACAATGATCATCTCTATAAAATCTATGTCAAGTTCGATATTGGGTCATCCGGGGTCAAAAACTAGGTCACAAGCCTTTGAAGGCCAAATCATTGAAAAAGCTTGTGAACACACTAGAGGTCACAATTTGAGCCTAATCTTTATGAAACTTGATCACACTGATCATCACTATAAAATTTTGGTCAAGTTCGATATTGGGTCATCCGGAGTCAAAAACTAGGTCACAAGGCCAAATAATTGAAAAAGCTTGTGAACACACTAGAGGTCACAATTTTGACCTTATCTTTATGAAACTTGATCACAATGATCATCATTATAAAATTTAGGTCAAGTTCGATATTGGGTCATCTGGGGTCAGAAACTAGGTCACGAGGCCAAATCATTGAAAAATCTTGTGAACACACTAGAGGTCACAATTTTGACTCTATCTTTATGAAACTTGGTCACAATGTTTATCTCTATAAAATCTAGGTCAAGTTAGATACTGTGTCATTTGGGCCAAAATCTAGGTCACTAGGCCAAACAGGTGAGCGACCCAGGGCCCTTTGGACCCTCTTGTCTTGTTTTCTCAAAATATTAATTTTGTACTTACAACCTTCTCATTCTAAGCCAGGGATATATAGGCGATTACCTCCAATATCCTCAATCAGAAATTATGCATGTACTTTATCTGTTATAATAATTGGGTATTGTATTGACTTTAATGAGGCCAAATGGAGAATTTACTATATAAAGTTTATATCGTTATAGAAAAGTGCCTATTATAAATAAAACATTAGTGCTTTAGTTAATATTACATTTTAGAGGTCAGTGGCTTTGTGGTTCTGTTGAAGTGCCTTTTATTACTGACTAGATGAAACAGAAACACGAGTGCTTGTCCAGTAAAAAGTAACACTTTAGCTCATCTTGAATACACAGTGCGTTGTAACTGACAACTTCTTGTTTTATTACATTGCATGTAGGTGTGACCCTCTATTCAAGTCTCAAGAAGTGTTGAAGTAGTTTAGCAATAGACAATCAAATCCTTATCTCTGTAAATGCTCAAGTCCTGGTCACTCTTCAGCATTTTTTGCCTTCGTGATGTATTCCAGATGGAAACAAATTAGCTTCGAGAGGCATCGGGAACAGGGATTTCATAATGACTTCCTCGCAGTTTCCCTACATTACGAGGACGCTTTTTCCGATGCCTTCCGATGTTTATTTATTTTCATCGGGAGAACATCACCTAGACAAAAAATGTCCAGTGTGACCTAGGTTTTATAAATCGACAATCAATGGGAACATTCGTAAGAATGATCTTATGTACAATCATGTTCTACAAGGTATTACTATAAAATCATTAATTTTTGTGGGGATTAATTTTCGTGAATTTTGTGGATCACCTCCACCACAAACTTTAATCCTAACGAACATTAATTTTGACCCCTGATTTATTACATGAAATGCAAAATCCTCGAATTCCAAGTCCCAACGAAATTGTCTTTTTTACCAAAACCACGAAATTTTGTCTCAACGAAATTAAATGATTTTACAGTATTATATTTACTTTGTGTTTTATGTATTACTAATGTTGTTTTTTGAATTAAGAATCTCATTTTCACATGTGATCTGTACAGAAATGCTTTTTATGGAGATTTCTGCTTATCTGTCATTTGAAAATCTAAATGGTTGTTTTTGTGTAAAGTTTGGTACATGTATATTTTCTTTTTATGACATTAAATGCAAATTTAGTATAGTTACTGTAAACCAATTTACTTTGGGTTTTAACGATCGTCCCCTTATTTGTGACTACAGATTTTCACGTTTTTAAGTTTCCCGACATGTTCATATTAATGTTTTAGTACTTTTGTGGCAACTTAATTTGGTTAAACTTTACCACTTGCAAACTCCACCAATGAAATCAGATGAAATAATTTCTTGATTTACAGTATTTAGATTGTAAGCATTGTTATACTCTACAAAGTTTTCACATATTTTGTATCTCGAATCTCATTATTAACGAGGGTTGTAGACCTGTAGATCGTTTATATTGTTTTACTTGACTATTATTTAGTGTGTTAAAGCATGGTTTTATAAGAAGCTGACATGAAGTTCCTAAAGTGTTTAGGGTATGTTCATCTGCATGTTTTGATAGACAGTTGAAATTTTGTATTTTCTGGATCCCAATATCCACAGTTATTGCCCTTGTGAGGTAACCTAATGTTTTTAGCTCACCTGAGCACGAATGTCATACCGAGTTGTCCGTCGTCGTCCGTCGTCGTCAACAATTTCTTCAAACAACATCTATTCCCAAACCGCTTGGCCAATTTCAACCAAACTTCACAGTAATAGTCCTTGGGTGATCCTCATTAAAAATAGCTAAAATCGTTCCGCTCCAATAAACAAGATGGCCGCCAGAGCTATAAATAGAAAAATCTTTAAACAACTTCTTCTCCTTAACCACTTGGCCGATTTCAATAAAACTTTACAGGAATGATCTTTAGGTGACCCTTAACCAAATAGCTAAAATAGTTCCGCTCCCCTAAACAAGATGGCCGCCAGAGCTAAAAATAGAAATATCCTTTAAACGACTTCTTCTCCTTAACTGCTTGACAAATTTTGATAAAACTTTACAGGAATGATCTTAGGTTGACCTGTAACCAAAATGGCTAAAATTGTTCTGGTCGGCTAAACAAGATGGCCGCCAGAGCTAAAAAAAGAAATATCCTTTAAATGGCTCCTTCTCCTTAACCGCTACATTGATTTTGATAAAACTTTACAGGAATGATCCTTGGGTGACCCTTATTCAAAATAGCTAAAATAGTTCCGCTCCGATAAACAAGATGGCCGCCAGAGCTAAAAATAGAAAAAATCTTTAAATGACTTCTTCTCCATAACCACTTTGCCAATTTTGATAACACTTTACAGGAATGATCTTTGGGTGACCCTTAACCAAACTAGAATCATTTCACTTCGCTAAACAAGATGGCCACCAGAGCTAAAAATAGAAATATCCTTTAAATGGCTTCTTCTCCTTAACTGTTTGACGGATTTTGATAAAACTTTATCAGAATGATCTTTGAGTGAAGTCATATCAAGTACTTGGCTCAAACTGAAATTCCCCCACATGACTCAGGGGAGCGTTACTGGCCCCTCAGGGGCCTCTTGTTTTCAAATTCTTGCATTTCTTGTTTCCATATTATTGTGTAGAATGTTTTCATTTTGGAGTTACATTTCCAAGTTAAATTTATCCATGGCTACCAATTATCATTCCCCATAGTTCTAGGCATTTACTTCTAGTCAATTGCTCATAATTTGACTCTGGTGAATTGTTATGGACCAATATTTGTTATCATGCAGCTATTTTATACACATGATTTTACATCCTGCATTGTTAAACTGTTTTGTGGTTGTGTTATTGTATATGGTTATGGCAATATGAATAAAGTTGCTTTAATTAATTTACCAAGTGTATCTAGTTCCTTTATGCCCTGACATCTACTGAGTACTGGGAGACATAATATTTTTGTGATTGTCCTGTCTGTCCGTTTGTCTGTCTCTCACACATGTATGCTACCTTAGGTTGTTGGAGCTGTGAACCAGAACATAGAAATTAATTATGTGAGCTTTTAATTCGTTTATTCTTTAATTGGTCATTCCTTTGATCATAAATAATGGAAAGACCATCTAATGTAGAGTACATGTAGGTGTGTCCGTCTGTTAGATCACCCTTGAAAAATGCTAACAAAACATGTTTTGAAATGAAATCTTTCCAATGTACATCAAGGCAATTGATATTACGCAAGAGCAGAGATCGGTCCTCCTGGTTGTTTGCCGAAGGCTGCATGGCGAAGTTTTTTAAGTTAATTCATTGGTCAATGTGATTATAATTTACCATTAAAATTGATTAAAAGGGTATTGATTGACAACTGGCGTAATGTCAATTGCTTTCAACGTTGATACACTTGTTTGTCATCATAAACATCACATTCAGTGTTACTTGGAGACTTCCCAGTCACAATATCATGACATCAGGGGTGAACCAGCAATTACTGGGAACTATGCTGAATGTCAAGTAAGGGAAATAGACATGTTTTAGTATTATTATCTTCTTTAGAATGCATATTGAACTGTAAGCTGTGACAGTCCCGTGTCCAGTATTGAATAACCAGTTCAACATTTTCTGACCGTTGCACAGGGTTGATAATGACCTTGTATAGTTGTTCACAATTTATACATACTTATATAGTACCTCCTCATACACATGTGTGATATAGAGCCGTCTTGGTCCCGTTGGTAACCGAACTATATACTCGCAACACTACTTTGTACATGTATAGCCATGATTCCTGTTGACAAAATAGACACTTTGGTCAGTCAATCTGCTTGGTCAGTAAATGAACTTTCCCTCCAAAACGACATGCCCGATTTCGAGGTAAATTCACAGGATAGTGTGATCTGTAAAATCCGTAAAACCATGTTGGTGTAGGAAAACATGAAAACCAACGATAAGTTTGTTATACAATTTACATTAGGGACTATTTTCACAATCACTAAGGTTGCATATATTTGGTCATGATGGCCCTATTGTTTCTTTCATACCAAACAACAGAGCTTTGAAACAAAGAGGATCATATCGGCCTTATGTTATTCACCTGTGTTCGCTGTATGTTTGTCTGAAGCAGCCTGATATTGGTATATATTGGTATAGTTTCATTCTCAGTGAACCACACAGCCGTTTATACGAGTATCACTTGGCAACGACACTCGATATGACGATTTTTCATGATTTTGTTGTAAGTTTTTATTCGTGACAAGTAAAAATGTACATGTATGAAGGTAACATGCCGTGTTGCTTATGACCACATGTTACTGCAGCATTGATAAAGAAAAGAAAGTTATGTTGAAATATTTATATTTTTCTTTAAAAACATTTTTTTTTTCGTTTTACTTCTTTTTTGTCAATGATGCAGTTACCTTTCCTTTTCAACAAGATTTTCAACTTGTTTTTTTTTTAATCCATGGCCTTTTAGCATTTAAAGATTGATTACCGATTTCATTTTGTGCATCATTGAAAGCCGGGGAGCTTTTGTCAGGATGTCACTGTTAATAACTACTGATTGTGACTGCTAAACCTAAACTGCTATACTATACAAGTAAGCATTTCCTATCAAACTTACAAATTAGTGGGTCATAAATCAAAGCCAAGCAGCTATCAGGCACGGATCCAGGCGGTGGGCACGAGGGCCCGTGCCCCCCAGTTGGCTGAGATTTTTTTTTAAAAAAACTTTGAATAAATAGTAAAACAGCTATTGAACAGACATCTCTAAATAATATGGGTATTTTTTCTTATGTTCTAGATGAAAAAGTATTTGTAAGATGGGCATTTTTCGTGCTCGCTTCGCTCGCAGAATATTTTAATATACATGTATATATTTATACGTAGCTGTTGCATCACAGAAATCAATTAAGAGAATTTTTGCCCTAGCTCATTATATTACCTTTTGACTGTTAAATAATCATAACTAAACCATTAAGGTTAACTCTCAGAATAAAGAAAAAAAGGTATTTCAGGGCTCCCAGATAGGCTTAGAATGCACTAGATTCATCCATTGCTTTGAAAATTTTCCCGGGGGAGTATGCCCCCGGACCCCCCTACTTATGTTATAATATTCCAATGGCCAAAAGGACGAAAGCTGGTATATACAAATACTGTATGTGAACACTTGCTAATATGCACGAACATACACAATGTACATGTTGACGCTTATAACATACAAAGTACTATGGATTCCCCTACATCTACAAATGTACCCCTATCTGTGCATTTTCACATAGTTTAACATATTAAGCAATTCCCCCCCCGGAATCCCATACATACCTCGTGCCCCCCCACTCAGAAATTTCTGGATCCGGGCCTGGCTATGGCGGCAGCGCCTAGCCACAAACGCAAGAGTCAGACATAGTACAAGCCATCCACATCCCCAAAAATGGATGCTTCAAGCGAGCCTTGTATGCTCACTCCGCAATGAAGGGCATTATGTTGTTTTGGAACGTTTAGATAGTAAGAATTTTAAGAAGAAAAAAGGTTAAAGTTTCAATGTTTACCATTTACTTAGTGCAAACAACACATGTAAGTTCACGACCATTGATGTACGGTGGACATTTCAAACTGCCACATATTCCTTCCACCAGATACAACAGTTTCCCATTGTCGTCCTGATGTCCTCCCACTATGACATCCACAGCTTGATCTACGCATATAAACTCCGAAGGTGCTGGGTGTCCATCATGACCTGACATCAAGTAGCCGCTATATTCCTTGGTCCATCCTGGGTAGCATTCCATTCGAGCTGGTATCATGATCATGTATGGTCTGTCAGAGTAGCACACCGAACACGGCGCATCTTCGTTTCGAATATTCTTTCCAAAGAAGTACGATTCTGTATTCGGGTGTTTCCAACCAACATCGTATTCCGTCCCGAAAACTCTGCCACCCGACGTGACCGCGTCTTCGTAATGGTCCCACTGCGGGTCTGGTGGCAGGCAAAGTGTGTTGCCTCCTCCCCCGTTGTCTTGGTATCCGGCTCCTGCTGTATAACCTGGGTAAATCGAAAGGAACACGGCTAACTATTCGATATATGAAAATTTAATTTGTTTGAAATGAAACAACTTTACGTATATCTAACATAGTTCTAAAACTTTTTAATGCCCCGGCATTTTCAGATGTGGCGGCATAATATTATAGAGATTCATCTTTCCGCTTGTCCGTCCGTCCGTCCGCCCGCCCGCCCGCCCGCCCAGTCTTGTTATAATGTGTTTAACATTATTTTTGACTACCAGTAAGATAAAATATACCTGAAAACAACGTTGTAGTTTCCATTAGCAGGACACGATGACTTCCCCCATCTCACATACGAACTTCCACCACCAGCACCTAGAGTAAAACATCATTGCATTTATTTAACTCAATAGTTATAACGCTCTAGTCCACAATGCCAGTCGAGATGTCAAAGCTTGATTCAAACCCAATGGGAGATAATTAGCAGTACGCTCTCCGTGACAATTGACCATGTGAGTGTGGCATGGGTGTATTCAAACTCGAGTAGCAAGCTAGTGAGTAGAATAGAATAGACAAGGATAGAATGCAGTTTATTTCCAAATTCTGGACTCTCTCGTGGTACAGTTTTGACTTAATGGCTCCAGTAGTTCAGTGGTTAGTGCGCTTGCCGCCTAATCAAGCGACCCGTGTTCAAATCCGGGCGGAGGTACACATATGCCTGTCATATTCAGCTGAAAGCTAACTGGCAAATAAAGACTATGCTCGGCATTGAAATAATGTAGTTCCTTGTTCCCATTAGGTGTATGATGGAAACTTTCAGAGCAACTTCACAATGGAATGTATGTACATGTTTATAATACCCTACCTATTGTGTTCTGTAAATCTGCAACCACGGATTCCAAATGTGCCGTTTTTGCAGCGGACGAGGTTTCCGACTGTGACTGTGTCGCAACAGAAGTTTCCAAGCTTTGCACCTGTGTAAAACACTCTAACTTTAACAAAATGTCCCTCATCTGTTTAACACCACCCATAAAGCATCGCATTTATAATGACTTGAGTCTTTAAATGGAATTAAAATAACATAAGTTACTAGTTATACGAGGAAAGATATACTATTAAAATTTTGTAAATAAGCATGTCTGCTTCGATTCTTTGAGTTTGTATTCTGTAATATAATTCACGTTCGACTCTTCCACTAATATTCTAGTGCCATGCATCGGTACTATACGTCGGTCATGTAAAAGATACTGGAACCTAATTTAGCCAGTATGCCAAGTACCAAAAAGTAGCCTAACCTTCATAAAAAACCAAATGATACAACCTTGTCATCATTGAGCATTTTGATATATTCAAGATGGCCGCCAAGATGGCTGACAAAAATTGAAAATGTACATATTTATACAATTTTCTAGTTTTACAACTTTATAAAACACTAATTGACACTGACTAATGTACATGTACATGTTTCGAACATTAATTCCTCGTACATTATATAAGACGTTAATTACTGTCTCTTGTCTCGGAGTCGGAGGTCATGTGTCTATCTGATAAGGTCAAATGAATGACCAAGTACTCTCGACAGTCACAGAATATAATTATATCTAAATTATTCCTTCTATTGACGATGAGGTTATCTGTGTAACAGATGAGAAAAATGTACAACCAGAATGGGGATCGAATCTGGGACCTTTCGCTTACAGACCGACTGCTCTAACGACCGAGCTAACCGGCTGCTCACACAAGTTTCTCCCCTATTAGTTTTCAAATCTTAAACATCCGACTACATACTCGAATGCCAGCGGTGCCAGAGCCGCTGTGGGACATTTTTATGGTGTAAGGTATACACCGACTACATCTGTTTGAATTTTTAAAACAAGTAGCTTTATAGAAATAGATGCTCTGTATAAACCATGGTTAATTTAAAAACTGTAAACAATTTATGCCTCGGTAAAGTCGAGATAAGAGTCGGTCGTGAATGGTACGAATTTACCTTTGCTGTTAAAGTCTGTACCGCTTGTATCAGATCATCGTCGCTGTGTAGCAGTAGCCGTTTGTCTTTTACACCCTGCACACCGCTAACAACGATCAACAAACACCCGAAATATGCCACGTTCCAAAATGATGTCGCCATTGTTTCCACAGTAGAACAATTGGAATGTAAGACCGAGAGATAACAAAATGGAAATGTCATGCAGTGTAACAATATAAATTGTGTACATTGTACGTGGAAGCATTCTGTTGTGCTTAATTTATACGACGACGTTTAATCTAAAGAGGGCAGTTTGGTATTGAAATCACAAGTAAATGTCTCATTTATGAAGATTTTTTACAGAAATTGAACATGTATTTTATTTCCTATCAGATACATGCATTTCATAAAAAAATTCATATAGATCAACAGTAACACGCAAGTGAGGAAGAATTATAATTACTACACGGAAATAAGCGTGAGATGGTGCAATATATCCCTTGGGATACAATAAATATTTAATATATTGTTAGTCACTGCTGCAGAAAGTTGTCACTGTGCCGCAATGTTTTACTGACACAGACATGTTTAATTCTCCAACTAAAGTGCAACTTTTGCATTATGTTTCATTGTCACTGCGGTGTAACGTACACCGAATATTGCTAACAATATGAGTAAAATGATCAATTTTCGCGACATTCTAGTGTTGACAAGGGTAGGTTCAGAGACGATTTTCAGTCTTTCTGAGTGTATTTCATGTATATTTTATACAAACGTATCTCTTCCATAAATTTTCCTAATCCATGTAACCGGTAAATTGCAAGGAATTTCTTAAAAGGGTGATTAAAAGACCAAACTCGTATCGTTACTCACGCAAAAAGTAAGCTCGATCTGTCGAAATAAGATGTTTTTGTTTATATTCTTCATTAAAATACACAACTTGAATCGAGCGAATTGTCATTCCTGTTACAAAAATTGTATTGTAAATGTAGTATTCGAAACTATTCGCAAATAGCGGTGCATTGTGAGAATAAATACAGGTGTTAGTGTACAGAGTATTGCTATATAATTGCTCACCGGTGTACGGAGTATTGCTGTATCGTGTACGGAGTATTGCTTTTAACAGCTGTGACTATTTGTCACACAACTTGAATAAAGGCAAGGTATAATCAGTGTTTGTTTTGTAAAAATAACTTGTTAGTGTATAGATCTGTACCTATTAAGTTTGGATTGTATGTAATACATGAAACAGTTAATGTAACAAGCTAATCCTATCCCCAAGAACCCTATCCCCTGAATTTAACATGTTGTGATATTAGAAATGTACACCAATTCTACAGGGTTTTGAATGTGGTCTGTACACTTTCATAAGAACAATGTCTTCTTTGACCGACTAATCAAAATAAGTTGTCTAACCTCTGCTGGAAAGAAAATCCAAGATCCCCTTGAGAAAATGTCTGTAGTCAGGCAAACATGTCTGGTAGAAATGCTTTGTCACCCACATATCCATATTTTCTGCTAGTGCGTTTGTGACAACATAATACAAAATACCACACAAACCTTAAATGTTCTTTTCTGTTTACTTGTTAAGTTAGTGTTTAGATTTTAACCAATATATTAAGATTACTCGCGTTAAAGTAGATGTATTATTGGAATTGTTTTAGGAGCCCCCTAGTCTTCAGGAAATGGTAGACTTTCCATTTGTAATTAAATATACCCGATACAACACATTGTCACATTAAACTATCCAAAACCTAGATTGCATTGTCATTTTCTGGCCCATGATTATACAACCATTTCATGTCTATGCACTTGCTTCACATGGTTTTACTGAACATTTTATATCAAATTGATAAGCCTTAAAGATAGTAGAAAAATATTTTCTTAAATAGTATTAGTGATGTCCGTATTTGCCATTTGACCATAAGCATGATTCTCAACGAATTATATAAATTCAAGATAAATATCACTTTGTTCTAGTCATAAAATACTTAATGTATGAAAATCAGCATTCTATTTTGTTCATTGCATTCATCTGCCTGACAGTTTGAAATATGTTTATATTATTATATAACACTATTCTTATTATATCATACAGTTAATAAGACATGACCTTATTGACGAACAGACGTAATAATGCTATAAACTGTCCATTTACATTCTTTATTTGCTAATGTTAATAAGCAATACTCTGTACACTAAACAGCAATACTCCGAACACATACGTGTATCTGTTTTGATGTGTATCTTCGTTGTTTTTCGATCAATGTTTATGAAATTTGGTCACAACACTTTTGGGTTCAATATAAACAAAATGGCCAGTTCAAAAAATCAACATTTTGGTAATAAAGTTATTCCAGAAGCGTGTACAGTACTACTGTCATTATTTGCTAGTGAGTATCGGCATAATACTGGATCTTTTGAACCTTCCTATGAATATCTGATAAACTATAGTGGCTATAAAGTTTCAAAAATGCCCGAAGAAGTTAAAACTCAATTCAGATACACATAAGTAGTCAGTAATTTGGAAAATATCGTTATTAAACTAACCCTGGTCTCCTCAAAATTAATAATATTACTCACTTTACTAGCAATATCCGGTGTACGTTATACCGCAGTGATTGTCCCTTACAGTGCTTTCTGTTGGGCTTATATACCACGCCAGACAAAGACCTTGGTGCCTTTGTCCACACATTTCCTTCATTCCATAGGAGTTTACCATTGGAGCTTCCCTAAAACATTTAAATTTATCAAGTTATGTCTCTGCTTTATACCGGTTCGGCGACCGACTTTGGTAGACAACCAGTATGGGTTTTATTATGTCACAAATGGTTTCATGGCTTCCCTAAATCTTTCATAGACCATGAGGAACCTGCTCCCGGTGTATCCGATGTCTCCCGATGTATCCCGAAACAGCTCACAAATTCCAATATGGAGTTTATTTTCGACCTAAGAATGCTAAATGTGACCTTGGCTTTAGACAACCGACCGTATCCTTCTATTCTCAAGTGACAGTCACTACGCTCATACCATCCACATCGCTTGCTTAGAATGAGAAGGTCTTTTAAACTACTACTTGCGACCGTCTAAGACTAAGTGATACATATTGGAAATCTGCATCATATAAGGCACTTCTTATTAGCCTAAAATCGGAACTTGCCATGATGACCAAAACGAAGTTGTAAAAGCTTGTTTTACCATAAGTAAAGAGAAAATTTCCGACAGTGATTTCTTGTTTTCTCACCAATATCGAGTTTGTGCTTACGACCTTCTCATCAAGCCAGCACTATATAGAAGTTACCTGTCGCATGATGAACCATACTCATATGTCAGTGTTTAGCCTAGTTCTAGTGGTTCTGACGAAGTTAGAGTAGATGGTGGTAACAAGTTAGTTCATAATTGTAATTAATCCAGGAAAAGGGTTGTCGAACTAAGAAAAAATCTGTACCCATGACGCATTTTTTCAACGTTTAAAAACGATGAAGTCATTGTTTATTTCTTATTTCTTATACGTGTATATTTCTTCAATTTATTTTTAACATGCATGTATATCCGTCGTTAGGGAAGCTATACTATAATCCACAATATATATATAGGATCTCGATCAGCAACTGCACGTTTTTTTCAAGCACCCCGTGAAGACCTCTTGGAACCGTAGTCCACTGGTCCTACACAGACATGTAATGTAGACCTAAATTCTAATATGTGCTACCACCTTGTTTATTGATCACAATTTTGTAATGGATACACATTATTTGGCATTTCACATTGGTGGTATTTGAAGAGGTTGGACTAGATATACAATGCTACTGGGTGTGGTGATATTTGAAGAGGTTGGACTAGATATACAATGCTACTGGGTGTGGTGATATTTGAAGAGGTTGGACTAGATATACAATGCTACTGGGTGAAGTGGATTTAAATTCACAAAGCAAGAGGTGCAATAACTACCGTGTAACTTTCATTAATACCACACACGGTACACGATGATCGTAGATATTGCGCTCATACTTGCAACGTCCAACACAGACCAAAAAAAACATATGGGTTCGTATCGTCCTACACACCATATCCAAGAATCAAACTTGTAATTTGCCAAACCGAACGTTTGTATATATATATATATATATATATATATATAAACGAATAGTAATTGATATGGATTTCACATGCCCTTGATTTAATTATACTTTTGATTTACTTGTTTTAAAGGCGTCAATACAGAAGGAATGAATAGCAATCTAAATTTCGAGCTTAATTTTGATGTATTTCTTTACGAAACAAACCAACGTCATAACTCCACGTAATCAATAGGAAATCAAATTCCAAGATTATATGTAATAAAGATTATTTTGAAACAAACAACAACTACTTTCTGTCTTCAATTAATTTGGAGAATCCTCTGGGAACTTTACCAGGATATAATTATCCCCCATCTTTGAAGATCCTAGAGCAAAGCGTTCTTGAGTTATTGAACGGTAACCATTTGGTCTACCGACGGACAGACATGTACAAAGCAACTTGTCTTCAGACTAAATATGGTTGGCCAGCAACAATAGATAAATGGCCAGTTGGTAGGTCAAAGTTCGTGGTCACTATGACCTTTATCATTTTGACTCTTAGGCAGACATGGGATATGCATACGTGATTTACAAACAATTCTTATACACTTTTGAAAAATCTCTCGCTTAAATAAATCTTGTAATACGATCATGTAAATACGATGAATAAAAAGAAACTGTATCAGTATTTATTACATCAATAAAAATAATTTACGTCCAGTATATGATTTCTGTGCTTACAGTTCGTAGTGAAGAAAAGTGCTCAGTAAGTGTATAGTTTGTTAACTGAACGTATAGTCATCTTCAATCATCATGGCGGCACATTTGCACACAAACATGCTGCTCATTGAGCATAAAAATACACATGTACATAAGTATAATTTTAAAAAGTACATTTTTGTTAACACGCATTTCTCATTTTCCAAAGCGATTCATCCAAGAACCTTTGATAAATCGTTGTGAACATTTAGCTGGACCATCGTCGATAAGTTCCGCTTGTTGATCCTTGCACTCCTGACAACATGCCGCCATATTGTACATGTGACCTCCATAATATTCAAAACAACCAAGACAGCCAAGAAGACAGGTGACTTCGGAAGACCTCGGATCGCACGCATAATCGAATAAAACTTTTGATTCTGCCATTTGTATAAACAGGAACATGCCAACTACCGCCGCTGCCAACGTGTGAACCTGAAGTATAAAGTGATAAAAAGTCACGTTAGAATGTTAACCCATGTTTGGTAAAATTACAGCGAATGTGATTACGAAATTCGTAATGAAAACTCACAACAACACTTTATCATTGACAAGCCTATAGGAGAGATAGTGTTTGTATGCATCTAAGTATTTGTATGTAATTGTGCCCACCAGCTAGCAATTGGTGAATGAAACACTTTCATGGTAAATTTGACAAATAGACTGCCGATGGGCACATTGCAATATACTAGAGGATTTGTTTATCTTCCCTATAGAGCTGTTAGTTGAGCTAATGCCAATGGCAGGCTGATGGTTTTGTTCCGTATTGCTGTGTTGTACATGTTTAGCCGTTATAGCCAAAGGGAATTATTTCGTCTTTGGTCCCTTATTACAGAATATATTGTAGGAAGGGGTCACTAACGAAAGAATTCCATTTGAACATAGTCAGTTTGTAATCCGAGAGAATATGCAATATGTACGAAAAACCGAAATATCATAGCAAGATTGCATTGACTTGGCAGTGTTTGAGTGTTTGAATGGTCATATCGAGTTTACAATGGACATTAAATCCAATACGACATTTAGTAAATGGTCTTCATTTATAAACGATTATTTGGCTACCAATTCCGTGTACTTGTACAGTTATATTGGTCATGGTCATAAATGGTTAAGTGTTCACGTTAAAAGCTAAACGCGGACACAATCAATGGTCTGAGACTTGGATAAGTTATTTGTTGGAAATGGTCAATATCAGATGAATGCCTGAGTCTCGTACTGGTCATAAACCTGTACATTTCTTGAACACCGTTCAATAATATGCTCTACTACTCACAGAGACCAGGATGTTGGTTTGACCCATCCCCACAAACGTTTGTTGATGCACAACACTCTTCGGCAGTTGTGTGCGTATGTCAGTGAGACGTGTTTGGGGGGTAGTTGGTGGTTATATGCGCTGAGCTGCCAAGAAGTGTTTTGTATCACCGCATATATACGTCATATGCACTTCCAACATCACTTCTAACATTAAAACTGAAAAAGTGAAACTGAAAGCCTACCTGCATAGTTATCTGTATTGCGTTTACTTGACCTGAAATGTAATAAAATATTTATTTTATTATTTGCGTCGATGTTATTGTTACTAGTCTCAGTATATTCATCTGGTTTCTGCGCTATCGTTGTTTTAAAGCCAATCCGTTAATAATTTATTAGACCAATACTTTCCTGACGTTACTTATCAGTCAGTTTCTATTTATTGATAACAATGGTTAATAATTTTATATTTTTAAAAAAAGATGTTTGTTAATAAACTTCGCCATGACTAGTTCTTATGTGGTTTCATTTTCTAGGAAATTTCATAATTTCTGCATGAGCATGGTGAACGCACTCAAAAGCCGTAGGGAACATTTAAAATTACCAACTGCAAGAAATAAATTAAACCAAATAAACTCTGATGGTCTGTAAAACTTAACAGAAATTTTTAACTATTTTTAAAATACTCGTTATAAATCATTTCTAATGATAGAGATGCATGGCATATTGACAATGTCGCTAAGACAAACAAAGAATTTAGGAGTTTTGCTAATAACCTGCGAAGGACAAGGGCACGTTCATGGAAATACTTCATATGAGTAATAAATGTTGCAATGTTCCAAACTAAGGGAACATATTATTATGCACGCTAAACGAAATTGGCATGGATAAATAAATACCAATTGAGGAGATATTTTCTGAACGTTTACGGCTCCAATATGGTTCGTCTGGGATTATCCTATCAACTCGTGAACTCTCACGAGATTTCGAGAAATACCGTCTTCATACTATATGAGAGGCTTACAGGCTAATTTGTAATGTAATAAATCATAAGCGTTCTCTATTTACTACATTGATGTGCTCCAAGTTATCTTGTATTTTATGAGATAACTTTTATCATGACATTAATTTCCACGGAGACTAGTGTAATCATTTTATTCTATGAATGGTATATTATGAAATATACTTAACGGTTGATTTTGTTTACGTAGCATGGTTTGTGGTTTGTTGACCAGTTTGGCGGGCGATCAACCATTTGTGTATTTGTATGATTTACGGTATATTGACCAGCGCTTTATTTGTAACTATCATGTCTGGTATCGATAAAAGTAAAGCAGCATTAGTGGTACTAACGAAGATATGTTAGATAAGTATTCATATTATGAAGATGAAACAAAAGCATCGACGTACTTGAGAAAGGCAAATGAGCGCTTGATGTTTCATGTGAAAACTATTTCGCAAATTCAGCATAATTTCTAAAAGATAGTTGGGTGTACGTACGATAGTTAGGTTTATTTGTGTGCAAAGTTTATCCGAAATGCAAATAGCGATGGCTTAGAACCAGAAGGTCGTTACTACTACTTACGACCTTATAAGACTCATTCATACTTGAAATCTGCTTCACAAGGCGCTTCTTATAAGCCTATTTTCATGAAAATCTGAAATTGTCATATTGACCTAAATGAAGTTTTAAAAACGTTTTTTCCCATAGGTAAAGACTAAATTACAGTTTTCTCTTGTTTTCTCAATATATCGATTTAGTAGTTACGACCTTCTGGTTCTAAGCCAGCGATATATATAGGCAGTTATCTGAAATCTCCGGAAATTGTAAAGTTGAATTGAATCGTTCTTCTAGTTAATGTTCATTATATTTCTAAATTGTTAAGTGAAAATGCAGATATCTTCACTGTCTTCCTACATACGGCAATATGGATTGGTATATTAAAGCTATAATGAAATTCATCATCAATATCATTTAAATTACACATATTACACTTTCTTTGATTCGTTTCAGTACTCAACCCGCTAAATGTTTCCATTGCGGTTAGGTAGTACACATGAAAACGTTTATAAAAAAAGTTGAAAAATAATTACCATGGGTATAGACTAAATCACCAACGTTATTTCCTAATCCTATTTAAACAATGTGACCAGATAGAAAAAAAATCTGTAATAATTTCAATATAGATTTAATTTATTTAATAACTCAGGCTTTGAACCTGTTAAACTAAGTAATTCTATTTACGCCTTCAACTTACGTCATTATACACCTTTTCTTAGCACAATGGGACCATCCAATTAGTTAATTGTCTAGAATAATTTTATAAACAATATTTAAATGGTGGGAGTTTGCAAGTGGAGTTGTCATATTTTAATCAGTTTCTTAAATTACTAGTCTGGTTGCCGACAAGTTTATATATTATACCAACCCAATATGTTGGCTTACTACATTTTTCAGCTTAATTATGTTTGGCTCGAATTAACACCGTCTGAGACTGTACATAAAGTGACATCAATTCAAGAGGAGATGTTATTCACAGAAATGTTCTCTTATCTTACTTCTCCTAGTAAGTCGTTTGTGATACAACAAATAGTTTCAATATTATGTTTCTTAAAATATAATCATCAGATATCGGGACAAATTGGCAAAGGACCGAAATTACATTATTGTAACGCAAGTCGCTGGCTTAGAATGAGAAGGTCGTAAGAACTACTAATAAGACTGATAAAATTCGGCATCGTAATGCGCTTCTTGTGATCCTTTTTTCATTAATGTCGGAACTTGTTATGTTGACCAAATTGAAGTTGAAACAGTTTGTTTTGCCATAAGTAAAGAGTAATTTTCGGCAAGTGTTTTCTTGTTTTCTCAAAATATTGATTTTGCACTTACGACCTTCTCATTCTAAGTCAACGAAATAAGCTTGCTGTCGCCAGCCTCGGATGTTCTGAATTGATATTTGACTTTATAACATGTTTACAGGACTAGCATTGTACAAGATGTTCCAATAGTGGGATGGCATGATAACATGACATTGTGCAGTTAATTTATTGTATTTGAAAAACCAAAGGGCATAATGCTCTAATGTATTCCCGGATCTTCTATTAATGCAGAACATAAACTATGCAACATATTCCCATTACGAATCCCTGGTGAAAAAATTGTTTGAATAATACCATTCGTCCTCGGATTAAATTAGAAGTTTTTTTCCACGAATGTTCCCGGCTTCAACATTCCATAGTTTCCACCCAACGGTCTAATTCTTCGTATTCAACGTCGGAACATTTTTTAAATTATATTGATACGATTTTCTGGCCAATATTTTTGGTAGCTAGATCTATAATTAAAGTTCTCTGCATCGTTTTGGAATCAATTTTTCAGCATTACTTGTATTATTGTAACAACTATTTTTTCCATAATTATATTAATTCAGAATATACAGGCTCTCTCTTTTATGATACGGTCACAATGCTCGTACGATGTCCGTACGGATTTACCAACTCGTACAAGTCTGAAATATTTTAATTCTAATGATATTTGTACGTTCTTAGCATCTGGCCACAGCTCATACGGGTCTCGTACGAGTTGTACAGAATGTATAGTTTTCACCACATCACCGAGTCCTCTACGAGTTGTGAAAATCCGTACGATGCTCGTACGGGTCTCGGTATCTGTACGGGCGCCGTGCGGACTCCATACGGACTTCGTGCGATTTCAGAAAAATCAACTCGTACGGAGCTCGTAGGGCAAATGTGACTTAGTCTTCAAATCAAAAGAGTAAACTTGTTCGTATTGTGTATATTTGGCAAAGTCTAATAGTTCTACATCCCTAGCAAAATATCAGTTGTAACTTGAGATAAGAGTGTCTGACATATTGCAGTCATGTTTCAGGGTTATATATACGGGCATACTAGATACTTACATTGACTTAATCCCGACATTTATCACCCGTTTATCATCATTATAGTGGATTCCATAATATGTAAATATTCTACCTTGGGGATGTATAAACGTAAGATAGGGGATGTGTTTTGTCTATTTATCAGTCTGACATTCAAAGAGGTCAATATTCCACGAAGTGTGGAACATATTGCTGCAGTGTAAACGCCTGTATTTTCCAGATTACTTGTTGATTTATATCCCCCACCCACTACAGCTCGTGGCTTGATATTCCCCCATCCACTACAACTCGTAGCTTGACATTTCCCCACCAACTACAACTCGTAGCTTGACATTTCCCCACCTACTGCAACTCGTAGCTTGACATTTCCCCACCTACTTCAACTCGTAGCTTGACATTTCCCCACCTACTGCAACTCGTAGCTTGACATTTCCCCACCTACTGCAACTCGTAGCTTGACATTTCCCCACCTACTGCAACTCGTAGCTTGACATTTCTCCACCAACTACAACTCGTAGCTTGACATTTCGCCACCTACTGCAACTCGTAGCTTGACATTTCCCCACCAACTTCAACTCGTAGCTTGACATTTCCCCACCTACTGCAACTCGTAGCTTGACATTTACCCACCAACTTCAACTCGTAGCTTGATATTTCCCCACCTACTACAACTCGTAGCTTGACATTTCCCCACCTACTGCAACTCGTAGCTTGACATTTCCCCACCTACTGCAACTCGTACTGTAGCTTGACATTTCCCCACCTACTGCAACTCGTAGCTTGACATTTCTCCACCAACTACAACTCGTAGCTTGATATTTCCCCACCCACTACAACTCGTAGCTTGATATTTCCCCACCCACTTCAACTCGTAGCTTGACATTTCCCCACCTACTGCAACTCGTAGCTTGACATTTACCCACCAACTTCAACTCGTAGCTTGATATTTCCCCACCTACTACAACTCGTAGCTTGACATTTCCCCACCTACTGCAACTCGTAGCTTGACATTTCCCCACCTACTGCAACTCGTACTGTAGCTTGACATTTCCCCACCTACTGCAACTCGTAGCTTGACATTTCTCCACCAACTACAACTCGTAGCTTGATATTTCCCCACCCACTACAACTCGTAGCTTGATATTTCCCCACCCACTACAACTCGTAGCTTGATATTTCCCCACCCACTACAACTCGTAGCTTGATATTCCCCCACCCACTACAACTCGTAGCTTGATATTTCCCCACTCACTATCTTCAATTGTTGCTGATTGTTATATTGTTGTGATTGTAACAACTGTTGCTGCTGGACTGTTGTAACTGTTAGCTTCGACTATTATATATGTTGTCCATTGTTAGAGTTTTACCGTTGCGTACCACTTGCATATATTGTTACATTTGTAATCGCTGTAACATTGATTGTCGATTGGTAGAAACCTTTGTCGATGTGTAACATTTTGTCAATGTTTAAACTGTTGTCGGTCAAATATTTATATGTACATGTTTGTTGGACATTTGTTTCTTAGAAACTTATTAAATTTACCATTTGTTGATTTCTCGTGACGACAGATATCATAATTACATGTGAGTATATGTTTTTTACGATACTCTAGAACACCAGTGTAACATCTGTGACAATGTGTTCGACGTAAGTCCCCTGATAGCACATGTACATGATGGAGTATACTGAATACTCTCACGTTCTCACCTAATTTCTGATAAAAACATGGGGTACTGACAAGAAAAACCATCGGTGTGATGAATGAAGTGAACTTAGATATGAATATTTTAGTGAATTTATTAAAGTTTGAAAATGTGAGCTATGTAATATTTATTAGTAGTCAAGTGTATCTGTTTAATAAAAATAACATAACTGAGCACAGCAACGACGAGTTGTAATTATTTGAGATCAACTTTAATTGCTCGTAAAAATAACGTTTTGTGATTCTCTAAAGTACCTATGTAACGAAATGCGCAGGGTGACCATTTTCGTTTAGGAAATTCAACTTCAAATATACAATGAGCATGTACCATTGTAAAGGCTATCATACAATTGATAATGTTATTGTGAATGTTACGACATAGTAAGATAGTTTGGTTCACACGCTATTTTCCTGTCTCCGACGTGTCAATGAAGAAGAGTAGCAAAGTTCCATCAGTCACCACAACATGGGCATTGTCTTCATTTTACACATTTTTTAATTCCAAGTAATTTGATTACGAACAAAGTTAACGACATCAAGGCTTTTAATCTGATAAAATATCGTGTTATAGCATATACCTTCCGGTGACTAATTGGTTTTAAAGAACGTAACTTTAAATGAAAACAAAGAATTCTAACTAAATAGACATTTTTACCTGAAGCAATGAAATGACCTATTGGGAATGGTAACTTTAAACAAATGGTTTCAGTTGACCTTTTCTTTCAAAGGAATGTTTTGTTTTCTAGAAAAACAGTTTATAGAAGTTGTGAGTAATAGTGCTGAGATAATTGCAAGATTACCATTAGCCACAGCTTTGTGGTCTTAGGTACAAAAAGTACAATCTTCCTAATTTATATGTGACGTTATTTGTGAAATGTTTGAATATGTTAATGTTGGATATGAGTGACTTGAAACTATTGAAAAATATATTTCTGAACGAAATAATAAGTAATGTTATGCGTCCTCGGTCACAGGTAACTGTATCGTCGAAAAACGAAAAAAAAGGAAAACTATTTTTTTTGAAAATATATATTTTTTTATATTTTCGTGGTTTTTTTTTTCGTTTTCAACGATACACTGAGTTACCTGTGTCCTCGGTATGTCGTTGAAATAGGCTACGTATGTTTAGGGATGTGGAAGACTTTTTTTCAAAAACCAGTTGTCGTGGTATGCTGTCTTTGCAGCCTGTGGTCGCATTGATTGGTAACTAGGCCGTTATATCAATTGTATTACAATTTACCGAAATAAATATATCTATCTATCTATTACAGACGGTGTCTGAAATGAGGCATGTTGTTCTAGCCTAAGTTCATAGCTCTCAACGACGCGGACATTTCAAATATTAAGTATGAAAACAAAACAATGATCTCACCAACAAAAAGTCAATTCATGATACTTATGTTCCTGCAAACAGACGCACACTTCACGAGCTCTTAACTACATTAAGTCAACCAGAGAAACAGAAAGTTGCCTACAAAAACGAAATGTAAGCTTTGTTATGACATGCACATGAATGTCATTTCCTTTTAGAACGTTTCAAGTCATATCGCCGAATGCGGAGTAGACTTATTAACCAACACTGAGTTAAACCGGATAAATAGAAAAGGAGCTTACATACACCAACGCCGGTAATTAACTTTCAAATTGACGACATTTATTTGAATTCAAATTAATTCCTCTGGGTTCTGAACAGTGCGAATGAACTACACAAAATGTAATTGGCTTGGCGTATAAGACATCATTTTGAAGGGTGTTCAAAACACAACTTGATGCATTTCATACTGTAGGAGAATTCTGAATTGATATTACAAATACGAAATATCATACATATGAGGTACGTATAAGCGTACATTTAGTCTGAATGTCATTGGATGCTTAATGTGACTTAACTAAGATGACCAATTTGGATCATCGTCAATTTTACTCTCTTAATGGTAGTTTGAATCCATAAGAAGTTTTAATCATGTCGGACCACTGATGAATTTGTTGTGCTTGGTTTCCCATCATGTACACTTTCAATGTGCAACCATTGACATAACGTCAGCGAAGAGATCGCTCCGCCTTGTTGTTTGTCGACGTTTGCTTGGCGAAGGTTTGCAATTAATCAATTGGACCATTTGGACCATTTACCGTTAGAATGGATTTAAATGGTATTGATTGACAACTGGAGTAATGTCAATTGGCCAGTGATATTATTGCCACAAAACAATATGTTTAAAATAGTTTTACTGACAGTTTACGTGTTTACAAGGTGTAAAAGGAGTGCCCGATATAGGAATCTCTCCCGTATGCGGAAGGTTTTTTGTTCACTGTTTTAATTATTTTTAGCCGCCACGTTACAGTACATTTCTTTGTTTACATGAAATATTTCATTTCAAGTAACGACAAAAAAGTATATTGATAATTAAGTAAAAATTGAAAATAACGAGAGACATTAGGACGAGTTACGAGATTCCATGAAATTACAATGGATATGTTAGCATCACGTGGTAGGAACTTTAAATTACAAGGGGTGTGTACGGAACAATCTTTTTTGCGCAGAGGTTGGGTCCAAGTATGTTGTTTTCATGCCCTATGTCAATGCAGTCTATTTATGGTATAGTAAAGCGACACAAACATGGTATGATTGAACATGTCTGACAAACGACATATGATTTATTAAAAACATGTATTTCAACTGTATGTATAACATCAAGTTGGACATAAAGTTATTATTGTTTTATTTCTTAATTTATAAGTCATGGTTGTACAGTTTTTAACTCTTACGTCAATCAAACTTCACCCTTCTGCAACAGTTTCCCCGAAATTGGAATACGTACAGTATACATGTGTACATTTATATAGTTTATCACATAACCTGCAGTGTGTGAGACCATTAAAGCCGTTCCGGAAATATCGCAATGCACTCATAGCTTGTTGCATAAATATGCAAATTAGCTTGCAGCGACGTTAGCCAATCCAGTCGAGTGTCACGCTCCAAGTGCCACTAAAGTTTGTTGGAAACCCCATGAACCTATGCAGCATAACATAATCATTTTCAAAGATAATTAACGTTTACTAAGGTTATATTGATGAATAGAATCTTACGTACATTCGTGCTCATCCCTTACCATTTGTTTTATTACACTCGTTGAAAAAAACAATATGACACTCGACAAAGCATCGTGTCATATTGTTTTGTCAACGAGTTTAATAAATATTGTAAGGGATGAGCACTCGATCATCCAAGATCCTCTATTTACAAATTTTCTAACAGCGTCAGTAAATTTAATATTTGACTCAATTTGTTAGATCTAGAAGAAGGAAGTGAATGGGCCTGTCTACATCGATTGTATGTGTGATGGGTAAGGGAAATGAAATATAAATTACCCGCCACTTGGTGGAATAAAATTTTAATTACCACCTGTCACTAGCACATTGACGATTCTCTCTATCTTTTTTCTCAATGAAATTACTGTAACATAATGTAAACATGGTAATATACAAGAGTCGGATATTGATAATAACACTGGGGACATTTATTGTTGTTGTTTCTTAATTATGAAGCTAGACATGTTATGCAATACGACGTTAGCTATGATGGAGTTCAATTTTCGTTTATGAAAGCTTCTGTTACAATCGTAACTACTCGGGCGTTTCCGTAATTGAGAAATACGCCGAGGAGTTTCGATTGCTTCTATTAAACGCTCTCGAAACTGTTACCAGCGTCCAACATGTAACAATTTTGCGCGACTTTTGAAAGTTGACCGGATGTAATAGTATCCACGAAGTATGCCATTACGTCATCTAATGTTTATTGAGTTGTTGTGCTCTGTGTATGTTACCATGGTTTCAGAGTGACAGATAACCTTCTATAATAAGGCATGATGGTGTTAAGATATTGCGATCATTCTTTGAATTTTTCAAAAATATTTTTAATTTGTGCCATCCTGTGACAATGTTTAATCACGCCGTACCACGAACGTTACAGTAAAATGTTCATTGTTTGCCTTTGGGAAATTAATAAATGAGGGGTAATATAATGAACTATCACAAAAGTTCACGACCCAAGACAGAAAAATCAACGCATTTCTTTGTACTTTAACAATCCTATACATGGCTCGATAACTCGATAAGTCGATACTAATTACCGGCATGTTTCTTATTACCCTCATTATTTCTATTGATATTACTTCTAAAAATATGAACACCTAGTCATTCATTCAGCCATTGTGTAGGACACCCAGTGTCCGAAAGTTGACACTCGAAGGCCAGTGCTATTGACCATGTTGATAAGTTTAATCGTTAGTATACGTATATAATGGGGATAACGTGGTTTTGAATCACACAGTTTCACCAGCGAAGCTATACAGCGAGTCTTTGTGCATTAAGATCCATAACATGACACTCCAGAAAATGTACTTACATGTCGTAAATACAAGTTTACTTAATTAAGTATGACATACTAGTAAACTGTTGTATTGAATTAACCTGACTGTTAATATGCAAAGTACATACTAGTATCTAAAGTATATTTCAGACACGCGTCCGCTTCAATTGACATAGCTTGCAGCCAAATTATATTTATATTTTGTCCCTCTCGTGTATCCGTTAATACACCTGTGTAAAATAGAGCATGCAGCTTTCTTAGTCAGATAAATTAAGCAGTGCTCCATTAGGGGATCGAATACAGGACCCCAAAATCCATAAGCGATCTCCAAATTATTCTGTATCACCGCTCCACACTGTAGGAGCTCTAGTTCGTGCTCAGTTCACTGACTCAGTGTAACACTTGCTGGCCCCACCGTTAAGACAACCTTCAGTGTCCAGTATATATGACATTATTTGGTCGACTAGTTTAAATGAAGCATTTGTGAACAGTATTGACAATTTGCACCTTTGTGATTGAGAATAAAACTGCCATTTATTACCAATTAACCAGTATCACTGCATTTCATTACAGTCGGTGTGTTCTGTTTTTCGCATTTATGGGTAAATGCTACTACTGTTTTAAATAACTAACCCCTTTTTCTCAATGTGAGTGTTGTTTTTCGAAGTTGGTCAACATAGCCACGAAGTAAATGCTTTCGACATAATTACTTAATAAATGGAAGTCAGTTCCATTGAGGTTGATACAAGTTATAATTATGTTGTTACAATCTTACATTACCTTAATGCTTGAACGCAACATATTGTTTTAATCATCATAAGTATTCATGTTCATGCTCAATGAAAAGTTAGTTACGCCTTAGTCCCACAAAGCATTTTCCTGGGTGATTTTAAATAATAAATGTGCTTCGGGAGGCTTCGGGAGGTATCGGGAGCAGATATTTCACAAGTTTCCTAATTACTTCCCCGAAACTTACCATAGACCACGATGATTTTTTTCCTGAAATATCCGATGTTCATTTATAAAATCGGGAGTACATCGCCGGTACAAAAATGATCAGTGGGACTTAGGCTTTTAATGGAACGGTTATTATGTATTGTAAATGCAGCATATGCGATTTTGTGAATAAAATACCATATGAATTTGACGTTGGTCTAAACCACACTTTCCCTACCCAAATAGTTCTAAGAACTTTCTTTAGTCAATAATAACGGTCGTCTTCTGTAGTTTTGCAGTTTTGCGTTATACAGGGTCATCATTAATACAGTATATGATACAAGTAACATAAATCACTTTAATAACTTATGTCAGTTTTTTTAAGATAGACAGCAGGAAATGACGTCGAAAATTATTAGTTGAGTCTATACGTGTAATACTTATGCAACAAATTTCACAAAATTTAATGCATTGAAGTTTTGAAATTAAGTGAATGTGCTATATACAGTTTCTTCAGGCATTCCCATGGAAAGATATCCAAAGGAATTAAGTCATGTAAAATACAAGTGCAAATTTATGTGGTCTTTCTTGCAATTAGTCGATCGCAAATTTTCCTGGAATCAGTGAAAATATACGACAACATCAATGACTTTATTGACATCATGCTCTTGTCGCATGTATTTATTATTCATGCACAAGCAAATCTTGAGCTCATCAGCTTTGAAACAAGGGTCAATTCCTTTCTTTATGATTAAATCTGAGACAGTAATTAAAATTATTTATGTTATCATTATTATATTAATGATCACCCAGTATGACCAAAGAGATGTCAACGAAGTATATACAAAAGTTACGCTAATTTCTACATTTAACCAAATAGATACAATTACGATATGTGCTATAATATGTTATGAACATATAATTTGGTGTTGGTAGATTCGTTAATATACTTTATGAAGTAATTAGTTAAATCAGGAAATAAAATGTGCGTACACATCATGGAATTACTCATTTCTTAATTCGAATTTTCACTCAAAAATGTTTTGAAATATTTTAAAAGAAAAGCCACATTTGATCGAAATAAACCTGCCAAATTATATTGTACAAGATATGTATATCATAGTGATAAACAATTATAGATATAAACATGTTAATTGAAAAAATGATCTTTAAAATTATTCTTTATTCTAAAATGTATAAAAAATGTACATACCTTTTCTTAAAAGTCCGAAAGTTCTCCGATATTTTTCGATTTCAGAATAGCCAAGCTTCTCCAATATCACAGAAGATTATATAGCCCACCACTCGGTCCCAATCGCTACTCCTATCCAAGAATCATGACGTCACAGATCGGCTATTATTGACAAAAAGAATTCATCAATGGTCAAATGAGGCAACAATAAAATTCTGTTGTGGGTGGAAAATTGCAAAATATTTTGTTTTTACATTTTGGTAGTACGTTCAATGAAAGGTAGTGGAAGAGCTAATGGCTTTCGAACGTACGTGTATGCGTCATTCTAAGGATTTTTTCAGAATTAATAAAGTTCTGTTCAACGATTTTACATCACCAACTTAAGCTATACTGACAAATCATGTACTAATACCGAGTCATGTTTGGAAGCCAAGTATTATTACGCGGGTAATATTATGATACGTTATTGTATTCCCTAAATGTGTCTGGTTTTGCTGTTAAGGCGAGTGGGCGATTATTGAAAAATAAAAAACAATAAACTATTTCCCCTCTTATTGCTGAGAACGTTCTCTATAAAATATGATAGATGCTATAAAAAATGTGCATTTTATATGAACAAAATGCTTAAATGGAATTGTAATAACTGTTCGCCGTAATATTGGAAGAAATCAGCGGTTCCATTTTTAGTGTTGAACCAAGTTACATAGAGTGCACTTGAATATCTGACAAAAATCCAACTATGCGTAATAAACTTGAAAATTCTCGTATGGTAATGAAAGAATTAGCATTACACATTTTAAAGACGTTGACGTTAAACATTGCGACATTTGTGTATCTTTGAGATAAACTGTATTAAACGAAGCTTATAAAATAACTGAAATAGTTTACAGTTTTATTGGTATTAAATAACTGGAAAAAAATGAGAATAAGGAATGCACAATTTTCAAAAATGGTTAACCACACGAGTCGTACCGTTAGATGACCACATTAATAGCTGCTATAGTTGATTCAAAGATCTCTGTCACTACCGCGTAAACAAACATTCACCCCGGTCGATTATTAAAACTGTTTCCGGATTAAATTTTACCATCAGTAATACACTGAAATGATTAAAAAGCTAATGGTCATTTAGCGTTGTGGTTATACTTGCTGCAATTAGCTATTCAGAAATGGAACATTATGGCGGTTTTGACAGATAACTTTGAATCGACAATACTTGTGTTGAAATAAATCTTATCGCAGTCATTACTTCAATTATAAATTATACGGACATTCTAAGCAAGTCAATTAATATACAAAAGAACGCAGTTGCACGGGGTACATGTACATGTACATGTATACGATAAAAAATTATATTAGTTAGATTTTTTCGAAGCTTGTCCAAACATATCCTTACGCATTTTCAGATGTTCCAAATTATTCCATGGCGGTGCTTTGTGAGAAATAGAACGTTAACGGAATTCTCAAGCTGATTGGTCGAAATAATTGAGCAACCAATGATATATAGCATTTTATATAACCCACATAAGGTCAGTAAAGACGACAAAGAATACTCATTTTGCAATCAAACCACCAAACAACCAGTTTTGTATCTCAAAGATGTTCATCAGGAACACATAAAACATCATTAACATTTTCTGGACCAAAGAACTGTCCAGGGACATTATATGATCACCATAAAAAGTTCCACAAACCAGATGTTTGACAATCAAGTGTTATAAAACTCTTATAGAACTCTTCAGTATCTCTTACAACTCCAAGTTAAAGTGCAATAAAATCAAATAAAAATAAGTCAAGGAATAAAGGTTAAGTGTGTTTGTACTAAAGCTATACTAATTCGATGATCGCATTTCAGTTCGCGACAAATGTTAGAGAGTGAGAATTTCAGATAAGCCTTATGAAGTATCATAGCTTGTTACACATTTCGGTGGAACTGGTTGGCTTTTAGTACGATTGTTGATTGAAAACCCGTCCTACAATGTGTACATAGCAAGATGACTAACCACAGTCTTGATGTTGATACCGTGACTTCACTATAAAAGTTTCAAGAAGTGGTTTTTGTTACAAATGCTTTTGGGGGTTGCTGTAGTGTACAATCAGTGTAGCCAGTGTTTGCGAAGTTGGTGTAGGGTATGGCCATTGTATCAAGTACATACGGAAGTTGGTGTAGGGTATGGCCATTGTATCAAGTACATACGGAAGTTGGTGTAGGGTATGGCCATTGTATCAAGTACATACGGAAGTTGGTGTAGGGTATGGCCATTGTATCAAGTACATACGGAAGTTGGTGTAGGGTATGGCCATTGTATCAAGTACATACGGAAGTTGGTGTAGGGTATGGCCATTGTATCAAGTACATACGGAAGTTGGTGTAGGGTATGGCCATTGTATCAAGTACATACGGAAGTTGGTGTAGGGTATGGCCATTGTATCAAGTACATACGGAAGTTGGTGTAGGGTATGGCCATTGTATCAAGTACATACGGAAGTTGGTGTAGGGTATGGCCATTGTACCAAGTACATACGGAAGTTGGTGTAGGGTATGGCCATTGTATCAAGTACATACGGAAGTTGGTGTAGGGTATGGCATTGTATCAAGTACATACGGAAGTTGGTGTAGGGTATGGCCATTGTATCAAGTACATACGGAAGTTGGTGTAGGGTATGGCCATTGTATCAAGTACATACGGAAGTTGGTGTAGGGTATGGCCATTGTATCAAGTACATACGGAAGTTGGTGTAGGGTATGGCCATTGTATCAAGTACATACGGAAGTTGGTGTAGGGTATGGCCATTGTATCAAGTACATACGGAAGTTGGTGTAGGGTATGGCCATTGTATCAAGTACATACGGAAGTTGGTGTAGGGTATGGCCATTGTATCAAGTACATACGGAAGTTGGTGTAGGGTATGGCCATTGTATCAAGTACATACGGAAGTTGGTGTAGGGTATGGCCATTGTATCAAGTACATACGGAAGTTGGTGTAGGGTATGGCCATTGTATCAAGTACATACGGAAGTTGGTGTAGGGTATGGCCATTGTATCAAGTACATACGGAAGTTGGTGTAGGGCATGGCCATTGTATCAAGTACATACGGAAGTTGGTGTAGGGTATGGCCATTGTATCAACAACATACGGAAGTTGTTTCTATGAAACATAAACAAAAGCTTCGATTCTGTTGTTCTTGTATTTGTTTCATATACTGGAACAGTTTTGTATTAATAAATCATACGCAGTTTAATTAATCCTAATTTGTTCCGTTATTCGTATTTTACTTAGGTGGTAAAGCACTATTTGAACCTTGAACTAAGCGTACTTAGTTTCCATGCGGGCTAACTAACACTGACAAATATTTATTCCTACCTCCTTAATGATATGTTCCAAACTTACGTCCACATACCAAATATGGACATACGGACATGCAGAAAACAACGTCGTCATCATAAGCAGTGTACAACCTTAATCACATGATACTGTGTCGTAGAACTGACGTCTGATCTACATCCCACTCGCTCAAATGTCTTCAGACTTGCGTGCAAGTCAAGAAGTCGCGAGTTTCTCACAAATGAGCCGGAAATCGTTGTCAGATAACACGATTTGATGACAACTTTGAAGAACAGCACCGACACTCTAGTCATATACCAGTACCGGTAATTAAAGGCATCTGTTGGTAACATTTTCACGCAGACGTGGGTTCCATTTTCCCCTGCCTTTCGGAAGTTCTTGTAGGTTACGACCTTTGTAGCAAGTGCTAGAGGCTGTGATAACACGGGATAATGTAACCCACCTTTCAATATGTGACAAGGCAACAGAAAACAAGTTTTATTGACATTTTCTGTATTTCAGATACTTAAAATCACTTCAATATTACAGCAGAACTACATCTCTAATTATTGGAGGTACAGTCATATTTGTTTTATTATGTTCAACCAAATGTGATCAATATTCAAGCATTTCCATGTTTTCAACAATGTCTTTCAATTTCATAGTATTTGAAAAAGGTGAACGTTTACATTTGTATTATCGTGCTGGTTCGCGGGACGTTTTAAAACGCTTTATCCTGCGAACCAGCATAATAAAGCATATAATACAAATATAAATAACTAAATATGACAAAATCTCGGTGAAACATTTTTTAAATGCTCTCTTTTTGTCAAATCGTCTACACGTGTAAAATCACCCCAACCCATTTTTCTGGTTCATAATCTAGTCCACAATAAACGAATCATGTTCCATGCAACGTGCGATGTCAGCACACTATCTGTACACAAGGAAACTCAAAATTAAATATTTATTATTATTCGAGGAAATCCTTTCTAGATCAATCAAATGCTACGGACCTAAACTAAATTAGATTAAAACATATGGAAACAAGCATTTGGTTCTACATAATGACATCGGTTGATAATATGTCATATAATTTAAATATTCATGAATTTCTTTCGTGAATTTAGGTTTAAATGCCATTCATTTCGCAGGTAATGCATCGTTGATAAATAATTTCTTTTTTTACAGAAAACGGTGTAAAGTCTTAAAGATGAACGAGTATACATTATTTACAAAAAAAACATAGTTTGTTTCTTTTCAATGTTACAGTAATCTGTGATTCGTATGTATAAAAAGTTAGTAACAGAATCCACGTCCAATGCCAGTGATTCCATTTGTGTTGCGTTTTGGAGATTGATTGTGTGGTGGTTATCTTTCAGGATCGATTTTGTCCACGAAATCAACGGAAAACCATTCCACGCGAACAATAATGCTGCTACAGTAATTTTGGGAAAGTATTTGATTTCGTCGAACACTTGTTAGTAGACGACACACAATACTGCGTCACGCCATTGATAGGATCAGAAATAAAGAACCGGACGTGTGGTCGGAAACCGGAGTGGTCGGTGATAGGAACATTAAACTAAAGGTTTGCTAATTGTAGGAGCATCAACAGGGTGAATACAGCCATTTCTACGTTAATAAATGTTAATAGGCAATTATACATCAATTTCAGACAATATATTGATCGGAGAAACATTTACAATGAACGAAACATGAATACTATCAAGGGTAGATGCAACCGATAAATTATTGCATAGATGTTGTTCGAGATGCTCGTATCTGTAGCAAGAGTGTTCATGTGGAAATCCGCAGTGCAATGCCGGTATTTAATGCTATCTGATAATGATATTCAAGATTCACGCGATATTAAGAAATGACGACTACAACAGATTAATGATTGCACATGAAGATAAAAACTACAATGCACATGCACGAGGGATTTACCCTGTGATAGTGTCCTGGTAGAATTTTCGTTGGCATTATTCAGTCATACTCTAAACATGCACCAACACATCAATTCAGATCAATATAAAACTATAAATTTCGACAGACTTTATGAGCAACACGTCATCTGCATTATATACTTTTAAAAGTTATATCGATTAGTTATACAGTGACATTCATGTGTGCATTATTAAGCATCCTAGTGCGCTGCCCTAGCTCTCGACAAAGCCTCCCGCACACATACCACATCTTCTGCATACATGTCACATCTCCAGACTCCTGTATCATTTGTGAGTCTTCTGTATTTAGGACTCAAATTTATCCAATCTCACGTATTTCTTAGACGTACTGGATTCTAACATTAGTTGTTTACATTAAGAAAGTGTTCACATACACAAGTTTAAATTACTTTGGGATACAAACAAACGCTTGATAAGGAAATAAAATGGGTGAAGACTGCATATAAACTTCCTTAATTGTAGTCAAAGTATGAGCTAGGAAAATCTACCGCATTTCATTGAAATCTTCTGCATTTCTATTGCCAATCTCATGTAAAGAGTTATGCAAAATATGGCATGTATGCTCCAGGGTTCTATAGTTCTGACTTAGAACTGTTCAGTTTATAACGATGATACATACGAGACTATCACTGGGTTGCAAACCAGTTCATCTCAAGTTTGGTGGAAAACCAGTGACCAAGACAAGTGCCCTGGTCCAGATTAAAGGAAGCTCATCACCTTAGACCGTTAAATAGCAACTTTGTCGGCTTTCTTTTAAAGTGTATAGAGCTATATCTAACGGTCATTTAATGTCAAAATAATTACTTGCATCGTTTTTAGTATGATACTAGACTACCTTAATTGCAAATTAAAATTTTGGATGGGTTCTGTGTACTTTGATTCAATCGTCGAATTAAAAGTCGATTCTTATTATTCCATAGGGTGTTCTAGAACACTTTCGTAAGAAAACGGGCAATTTGCATGTCCAATAAATCACAGACAGTATTTGTTCAAGCTGAAGCGAAAAATGATCAAATGGATATGAAAGCATAATTGTATTTCAGTTTTTACTTTTTAAAAAAATATTGTCAGATATAGCTGTATACACTTTAAATTGGTACATATACTTTATAAAAACTAGGCTTTAATTTCCTGACAATATGGCCCTTTGGCGTTGCTAATACAGTAGTAATAAGTATTATCTACTCAATCACTCGGTCATCTTTTACTTATGATGAAAGAAATAACACAATGCTTGTTCGTTTTATTGCAGTTTTTAATGGCAATGAATTGCATTGTTTACAATACAAGAAGATTCATAGTGCTTCAAACAGCTAGCAAATTATTAATAAGCTATTTTTACATTTTCAAATTTGTTTGGGTCTTAAATGGCAGAAATGTAAATCAACACAACTACAGATTACTTTTCATGATTGTAATAATAGTGTACCAGCATTTAGTTTTATTTTAATGGTTACAAATGCCAGACTCAACAAACCCTTTTTATTAGATCAGTGACCAACATGGGGGATAGAATCAGATTTGGACAAACAAATTTCGACTGGAACCTGTCCAATCATCTAAAACCATTTGTATTATGTCCATTTATCTACTTTAGGCATCCAAACAGATTCATCTTCATGTTATGTCAGACAAATTTGCAGCCTTTATCTGTCTAAATGTCGAGACAGATCTGTTAATCTTTCATCAAGTATTTTATCATGGAGCATAGTCAATGTCTTACATAAAGTTCATCCTTTAAAACAAGACAGAAATCAGAGAGGATAAATATCAAGTACAATACTACATGGTCAAGTACTGAACACTGTTGGAGTTTATCCGATAGTGTTTCGATTCACAGATACCCACGATCTGAAAATATTTACTGAAATTGTTAACAGGACTTTCCAAAGAATCTTAACTGTACAACTAAATTTCTTTTTCATGCATTTCTAACTTTTCAATGTGAATGACTACTGATTCACACTCTATTGTGTTGTGGTGTTCCTATCTAAATCCAACATCAGTCCACCAAGACATAGTTCTAGATCTTTACACAATGACAGTCAAGAATGTATGTATACAGGTACTCCATTTTCAAATTGTTTCAATTAAGAACTTTTCATATTGTCTCAATTTAGAACTTTTCATACTGTCTCAATTTAGAACTTTTCATATTGTTTCAATTTAGAACTTTTCAATCACTATCAGAGTCAGAACCAAAGATTTCTTCTTCATCTTTCTTGCCTTGGTCACTACCACTGTCACTACCACTCTTGCTAGCACTACGTGACCTTGACCTTGAATGTGACCTACTGGGTGACCTTCCTCTACTGCCACTTCTACTTCGTGACCTTGAGACACTCCTACTTCTACTCCTGCTACGACTTCTACCACTGCCACTACGACTGCCACTTCTACTGCGGCTACGACTTCGACTTCTAGACATTGACCTGGAACGTGACCTTGACATTGACCTTGAACCACTGCGACTTCGGCTTCTACTTCGAGATTTACTTCGACTTCGAGATCGACTTCTACTACCACTGAGACTTCGACTTCTACTTCTTGATCGACTTTTACTTCGTGAACCTGACCTTGATCGTGACCTTGACCTAGAGCCTGACCTGGACCTGGACCTGCTCCTTGACCTTCGACCTTCATCATCACTTTCCTTAGGACTATGAAAATCTCCTTCTTCTGAAAAATAACAACACAAAAATCTTAAACATAGTAACATTCACATTTATTTGATAAGTGACTATTCATCAGTTTAATTACAACTGACAGACCAGCAGACTGGTCATCGATTGCCATGGCATTTCTAGTTTCCAGTACTCAGGCCTGGTAATAAGCAATCTGAAAAATATCAGGCCTGATTACTACATGTAACATGTCTCACACAGTCACACAGAAGGTATACAAATTTAGTTGAAATCAACAGGTTTTCAGAGCTTATAACAATGGATCCCAAATAGGAGATATTATCCCTCGTGATAAAGGTATGAGAGAAGAGAAGCCAGTTTTCATTTATATTGACATCTTGCAAGGGAATTACTTGTAAAATTTTATTCTGATATTCGTACGACATGGTCTTGGATTAATCAAGGGACATTCGGCACTCAAAGTGGACAGTCTACCAAGAGGCTCAAGGAGTATCCATTACTCCAGTAGGTCAAATACTTCTTTCTGATAGATGGAACATCATTTCTAGGACAGACCAAAAAGATTTAACTGAGTTTACAAATGTAAATACGGACAGACTTTACAAAATTGCAAGGTTTCCAAAAAGTAAATTTGTTGAAAATGGGCTAACAACTTTTTTAAATTCTTAAATGCTGAACATAGTCTTTTATTTGCCAGTCAGATTTCAGCTGAATATGGCAGGCATAAGATTTGAAACCGGGTTGCTGGATTAGGTAGCTGGGCCACTAACCACAGAGCTATGCAGGCCACTGTGAATAAGAGAGTAAATAACAATAATAATAATAACTTAGGAGACTGACCACCTACAGCCATACATATACATCAGCTGTTAGACAACCAACATTTAGGCAGAAGATTATGAGTTTGACATGCAGCATAACCTGACAGTAAACATGTATAGACACTCACCTGGGTTGGGATTCTGTAAGAATTCTTCTTCTTCCTCTTCTTCTTCTTCCTCCTCCTGTGCTGGTTCCAGCATCAATAATCGTACATCCTGCATGTATTACATATAATTGGTTTAGTCAAGTAAACGCCATTTCTAGATACCGGTATATGTTGGTCATTTCACTTAACCAATTTTCCTGGGATGGTTTTCAATATTAACTTTTTTTATTTGAGGAATAAGGATAGCTAATCACATCGCCTGTAACTGACCATGAGTTTAATATGGTGTGATCTGATTGGTTGTCCTTATCCTTACGTCAAGTAATATCAATATTGAATACCACACCAAGACTGTGTCCTAACAAGTCATAACTCATCTTTCCTAAAGCGATTAGCAACTTCTAAACATTTGGAGGAAAATCAACATTGTTGTTAAATTACATGGAAGGGTATGGCCGGCCTAAACTTGAAATCAAACCTGGACAATCAGGATACAAATTCAAACACTGGACCATGACTGCATTTTTTCATATATAATACATCACACAGCCATCATACATCACATTTCATTTTTTTTTAGAGTACATATCTTAAAATTAACTATTATAAGCATTTAAATTATCTAGTGAGCTTCACATAATCTAATCCCTAAATTGTTCAAATAAATTAAAGAAAGCATTTGAAGTTCAACATCAAACATCAAATAAGAAGAACAACCAGGACAGACTAAACTTGGGCAACCATATCATATGAACGCTTGCCAATGTTTATAAGACTATAAAGACAATTACCTGAGCTCGTAACTCTTTGTCGTTGAGATCTCTGTGTTTGACAACCAGTCGAGACTTAGCAACGTTTGTTCCAGCTGTCTTTCTTCTTTTACTCAGTCGTACTCTGTAATATATATGTTATTGCTTGTAAAACAATGTTATCCAAATAGCAATTAATGACCTTTCACCTGATGACTTCAAAATCAAGAGGGGGCCATCTACCGGTTATGACCACCTCAAATGAGGGGGAGCTGTAGTCTAGAGGTAGGGTGCACACTTAGGGTCAAGAGGTCTCATGTTCGATCAGTGTCAGCGTCACTACTTATTTTCTCTGTCAAAGACATGCCTTCAATGCACCATTTTATGCCACATAGGATCAAAAGCTCATGTTCCATGGCTGTTATTGGGACAAAATCTTAACAGATTTAACAGTAACTCAATTTACTACAGTCTTGCTGGATTACATCTATCAGTATAAGTTTGCTTGAAATATCCATTATTGGGTATACAAATGGTAACAATCTGCATGTGCTGCTAGGTGCTGCAGTCACTTCTAGTTTAAACATATTTATATTCCCAAATACATAATAGTATACATACAATATTTACAGTACAAAAGAACACAAGTTTAAGGATAAAGTTGCTTCTTTATGACATTGATTGGTCTGTGTATTTGAGTATTTAATATGTTACCTTGTTTCTAGTTCATTAAAGTAGCAACCATCTTCTCTGAACACCATAAAGTATGTCTCCTCATAACCACGAGTTAACTTATTCTTCACGTTCCAATTGTATTCTCGAGCCAAAGTATAATCATACCTGTAATAAAAACAATAACCTCTTATTACATTTTTATCTATTACATTTTTCTTAGTTCCCTAGCAGTTTTCAACCTGGGAGACTAAAAGTTAGCCCTACTTCCGTGCATCAGTCAGGGAGTCTGTCAATAAAATCTGGATCCTACCAAAGCTAGCTTTCATGCTAGGTTTATGAAACTTGTTATGTAATGTGTACGTCCATTTGTTTTGGATTCAAAAATTGTGGTTGCCATGATGACAGAAACACTGAAAACCAGATAGGGGCTGTATAGCTTGTAATTCCTTATTAAAGGGTTCAAACTCCATGAATAGTATTCTAATGATCATACAGATACTTCACAGTCACATTTTTAATCCATCAAGCCACCCAAAAATCATACATCTTTGTTTACAGTACTGTAAAATAATTAATTTTTGTGTGGTTTTGGTATAAAAGACCATTTCAAAGGGACCTTAATTCGTGGATTTTGCATTTCAGGTAATAAATACAGAGGGTGAAACTTATTGATCGATGGGATTTAATTTTGTAGTTGAAGGTGAACCATAAAATTTTACCCCCCCCCCACAAAAATGAATGATTTTAAAGTTTATAGAATAAGAGAACTTACTCTTCATCAGCAACATAGTCCTCTTGTTCTTCCTCGTCTCTCTTCCTCTTACCCAATGTATCTCCTGTAGGTAGGAAGTACGCTACAAACTGTTCACCACTTTCATCCACTGCACCTCTGTACAAATATAACATTGTTTTATTATACTGTCCTCCAAAATTATTGTGAAACAACGAACATCTAAAGCCTGGCATCAGCATTTGGAACGAAAAAGTTAAGTTACAAGCTTAAATTTCAGAGGTTTTTTTTCACGGTTACCATTGTTATCTGCAACTAGCTGTCTTTGAAATCAACATTTCTAAAACTTGTCACAAAATCAAATAGTTGCTGAATAACTTTCTCGAGTTGAATAAGAATAGTTGATCTCAAAAGACAACTCCTGGCGGATCTTATGTTCCGGTACTCTCAAATGTCATAGTAAAAGATTTGAATGCAATAGAGTTTAGACAAGTAAGCCAGTATACTATGCATACAATAGACATACCTTATCATAGCTTGAGACATTTCCTCCATTAATGCTGGACCTGATCGTCCCTTCGGTGCAGGATCAGAGTCAAATATGACTTGAGCAAATGGATGTTTCCATAGCTGAAAGGACAAATACACATTGATGCTGAATTTAGTAGCCATGACATCGATAAAGTCAATGTCGCCATGGATCTGACACCACAATTGATCTCCAAATAGGAATTAAAGGCCTAAAAAGACACTTAATTTAGCTGTCAGCAACCGTGCCTGCCAAAAGAAAGCTTAGTGTCGGTAGATATGCTAAATCATCAAATGAAAATATCAAACGCGTTTATTCATGAAATACAACATTTTCATTTAGTACCCTGCCAATTTCTGTTACATCTAACATTGAAAATGTGCTTCAACATGCAATCACTTCCTCCTTGTATTACTATTTCCAAATGACAGGGGTGACAACCTTAGACAACATGAATATAACCATGAACATAAATAACAAATAATATTCACTTTTCTTGAAGAAAACAATATCTGTGTGATTGAAAGTCCCAGATTTTGACCCCACTGAATACATATGACATGTTCTTTCAAACATGAGTCCATGCATGAGTTCCATGACCGGATCTGCCCACAAGGTTGTCCAAACCTTTGTGGATGAATAGAGGAACCTTCCACAGAAGCATAATGCAATTAAAATGAGTACCCGCTGTTGTGAGCGCACCAGCAACATAACTTGACACACACTTTCCCTAACTGTGAATTTGGTTTTGAGACTTCATTACGTGGATGTCACGTGACTTAGTAACATTGTTAACTGTCGTTTTGAAATTTTGCTAGATGTTTAAACATAAAATGAGCTATCTATAGACAAAATTTTAATACAGTTAAACTATTTTTGATATTAAATTTCGTGGCTTGAGTAAGTGGTGCCTTTTCAAAGTCTGTAAGTGTACAGCTAGAATTTTGTATGCTGGTGTCTTATTCACCAACACTGTAAGACTGAAACTCAGACATAGACTTAAAATTGACAACATTATAATCACTGCCACTTCTAAGCAATTATATAACTATGTGAAATTGTATCTGATAAATTGTTGTTTCCAACTGAACATGTATACCCATTTATATCAAAATCGGTACATCTATAACAACATGAGAGTGAATAGAATATTTGGCAACATAAAATCTAAGTCTGAATTTTAGACTTACGTTGGTGAATAAGGGCCCCGGTGCATAATTTCCCATGTTGTTTTTGTGCCTTTCATGGTCTACATTATCTGTTTAATTCAGCTTTCTCTGCGTGATCTGTTATAATCAACTTTTATACTCCGTGTGAAAACAATCTCTGTAGTTACCTCCCTTACACCAAAAATCACAGATTTCTGCCAATCAATATGAATGTAAGGTAAAGACATGTGCTAAGGATGAGTCTAGCTAAACTTTCTGATAAAAGAATGAACTAACCTCAAAGTCTGGGTAAAATGGAAGTATTTCCAGAGGTTCAACTCCTGGTTTACTGTAATGTTTAGTGATCTGTAATACAATAAAAATACTTTAATTAGTTATTGTAGATGGTAAGAATGTGATCTTGATTTCACAAACATTTTGTGGGGGTATAATAAATATTCTACATGTAACTGTTATATGTTTTATGTTCAGAGCATTAATAACCTAGTTTGTATATAAAGTGTTTTAGTGTACTCTTGTTATTCAAAGAAAGAACATTTTCCATGTACTTAGAAAGTTCAAAGACGTCTGGCTTCAAGCAGGTACTTCCCTTTGTAATAACAATGATCAATGATTGACAAATAAAAACGATGATCGACAATGTGAGGGTCATTCAATCAATCATTGATTATACTCAATTATAGTCTAGTCCCTATCCATAACACACTGAACCCTTGCAATATCTTACCGGTTCTTTGGCTTTTTCAAATGTCCTCTCAATGGCTGCAATTTGACTGTCTCGATCTTTATAGAAATTATCTTCAGTGATGGCCTTCTTAATGTTAAAACCAACTCTGTAAGGTAATGAATAAGTTAAATGCTGATACAAACGGAGAACACATGTGACAACTGAATCTGAATGACTATAATTGTATGACCAATGATTCCCCCTAAAACAACCAGGTACAGATGGATGGTAAATTCTGTGACTGTATCTTGTGGGAGAGGATAGGCGATACAGCCATTATTTACATGTAAGAACTACAAATTGTCTGCTTGTGTACAGTATTTCAGTCTATGATGATGATGAACAAAAATTGATTAACTGTTGTCATTAACTACTAACAGTGTTTTATCAATAAAAATATTGTCACAGCTAAAAGAATTTAGGGGTTGAAAAGTGAACAATTAGAAAAGAAGTCTAGTGTATATACATTAATACCTGTATTAAAATATATACCAAGTATGCCTGTGAAGTTTCATTGAAACTAGGCCAATGTTAAGGAAAAAAGCACAGAAAAAATGTGACATCCATCCAGCCAAATGTCCAGCACAAAATCAATTATAGCTCCCACACACTCAGTATATAACAAACATAATAGTTAATATGTTGGCTCACTTGGTCTCTGATTTGTCTGTTTTCATCGTAAATCTGTTATATTCAGTGGAGATATATTCTGTCTTCCTCAGCCAGGATACGTTCATCTTGTTATGTCTTGATCTACAATATTAAAATTCATTGTGTTAGGGGATAAAAATATTTTCATGTAGCCCAGTTAATCTGCAAAAGTAGGCAGTTTATGTGATATCTCACATGAAGTAACAAAGAAGAAAATGACAAAAAGTAGCCAGCAGTCATGTTCAAATAGCAAGTGATTTTTTCCACCTTCCACCTCATTTCTACACCCCTGCATAGTTATGCCTTGACCTAAAATATTAACATTCATTGTGTTATGTCTTGAACATAATTACCGGTATATATAGATATATTTTAATGTCTTGACCAACAATATCAAAATAGTTTTCAAACATTCATTGTGTTATGTCTTGACCTAAAAGGCAAATTAAAGGAGCAGGTACTATAAGGGGTGGTTTTGGCCCAAATATTTTGGAAAAAATAAAATCTATGTTAAGAAAGTTTTCTTTACAGAAAACGATAACCCCATATCTTGACTGTCAGTTTATCATGTTTACACAAATTTATATGAGCTGGATGATGTCATAAGGGGTCCCATTTGACCCCTAAAATGGCCAAAATAGACAATTTTTGTCTAAATATGGTCATAAAATGACAAATTGCAATACGAGCACAGGCGTGTACCAAGACCAAATTTTGTACAATTGTTGAAAATCATATTATTTATGAATGACCAAAATATCAAGTTGGTACACGCCTGTGCTGATATCTAATTTTTAAAAATTAGTAAAAATAAGAAAATATTAAATTAGAGTGTGAATTTTTGGAATCGGTATACTACAAAGTCATTAGTTAAGTTATTTGAAAATAAATCACTATGGTATATGCAAATAAACGTCTAGTTTTATATATTACAGCATTGTGTACGGGGCTTTAGCAAAAGAAACGCTATTTTGGGATAAAAGTTACAAAATATGAAATAAAAGTGTGAATTTTTGGAATCGGTATACAACAAAGTCATTAGTTAAGTTATTTGAAAATAAATCACTATGGTATATGCAAATAAACGTACAGTTTTATATATTACAGCATTGTGTACGGGGCTTTAGCAAAAGAAACGCTATTTTGGGATAAAAGTGACAAAATATGAAATAAAAGTGTGAATTTTTGGAATCGGTATACAACAAAGTCATAAGTTAAGTTATTTGAAAATAAATCACTATGGTAAATGCAAATAAACGTCTAGTTTTATATATTACAGCATTGTGTGCGGGGCTTTAGCAAAAGAAACGCTGATTTGGGATAAAAGTGACAAAATATGAAATAAAAGTGTCAATTTTTGGAATCTGTTCACTGCAATGTAATAAATCCCTTTATTTGAAAATTAATTGCTTTGGTTGTCGCATAGTAACCTAAGTTATACAAATTCCAGATTCAAATCTTTCTGCAAACAAGGTATATTTTGGGGTAAAATTAACAAAATATGAAATAAAAGTGTGAATTTTCGGAATCGGTAGACTACAATGTCATAAATCATTATTTTTGAAAATTCAGTGCTGTGTTAGGTGCATAGTAACCCAAAGCCTAAGTTATACAAATTCTAGTGTCAGATTTGTATGCAAATGAGTTTTATTTTGGGGTAAAAACCACAAAATAAGAAATAAAGTGTGATTTTTTGGAATGGGTACCCTGCAATATCATTTGATATTTTATGTGATAATGAATACCCGTTGTGGATGCATAGTAACCCAAAGTCTAAGTTAGATAAATTCCTGATTCAAATCTTTCTTCAAACAAGGTGTATTTTGGGGTAAAATTAACAAAATATTAAATAAAAGTGTGATTTTTTGGAATCGACACACTGTAATGTTCATAATAATGTTATTTGATGATTAATCAATGAAAAAGATGCATGGTAACTTACAGTTTATTTAAGCCAAACTCAAAAGTTTCACTATACTTTAAAGTGGAATATTTTGGGGATAAAATAACAAAATATGAAATAAAAGCGTATGAATAATAAATGAAATTTCAATGTAAATTGTATATTTTTGCATATTTATTAATTTGTGTTAATGGTTGCTATGGCAACAGAAGCACAGAAAATGGTAATAACAGTTCAAATATATTACACACAAATGGTATATGTCATATATTGAATAATACTTCAGAAAAAAATAGATGGAAACACAAATTATTGCATATTTAGCAAAAGTAAACAAGAGGGTCCAAAGGGCCCTGGGTCGCTCACCTGTTTGGCCTAGTGACCTAGATTTTGGCCCAAATGACACAGTATCTAACTTGACCTAGATTTTATAGAGATAAACATTGTGACCAAGTTTCATAAAGATAAGTCACAAATTGTGACCTCTAATGTGTTCACAAGGTTTTTCAATGATTTGGCCTAGTGACCTAGTTTTTGACCCCAGATGACCCAATATCGAACTTGACCTAGATTTTACAGAGATGATCATTGTGATCAAGTTTCATAAAGATTAGGCTCAAATTGTGACCTCTAATGTGTTCACAAGGTTTTTCAATGATTTGGCCTAGTGACCTAGTTTTTGACCCCAGATGACCCAATCTCGAACTTGACCTAGATTTTTTTTCAGAGATGATCATTGTGATCAAGTTTCATAAAGATTAGTCTCAAATTGTGACCTCTAGTGTGTTCACAAGGTTTTCCTTTGATTTGACCTAGTGACCTAGTTTTTGACCCCAGATGACCCAATATCGAACTTGACCTAGATTTTATAGAGATGATCACTGTGATCAATTTTCATAAAGATAAGTCACAAATTGTGACCTCTAATGTGTTCACAAGGTTTTTCAATGATTTGGCCTAGTGACCTAGTTTTTGACCCAAGATGACCCAATATCGAACTTGACCTAGATTTTACAGAGATGATCATTGTGATCAAGTTTCATGAAGATTAGGCTCAAATTGTGACCTCTAATGTGTTCACAATGTTTTCCTTTGATTTGACCTAGTGACCTAGTTTTTGACCCCAGATGACCCAATATCGAACTTGACCTAGATTTTGTTAAGATGATCATTGTGACCAAGTTTCATAAAGATTAGGCCAAAATTGTGACCGCTAGAATGGACACAACCCAATTGTTGACGGACTGACAGACGGACGGACGACGGACGAAGAGTGATCACAAAAGCTCACTCTGTCACTTTGTGACAGGTGAGCTAAAAATGGTTGCCATGGAAACAAAAACTAACTTTTTTTAAATTAAAATCTAGAAATCGTGATATTCAAGTACATGACTGCCAATGATCACTTTTTCGTTCAAATTAGAAGAAAAACACAGATTATTGCATATTTGAGAAATTAGAAAAAACGGTTGCTATGGCAACATACAGTGAACAGAAAATATTTAAAATACCAAAATCGTTTACAGGAGGGTATATATCTTTCATTTACAGAAATTGCATTAAAATCGTGGATTGGGCCAAAAACACCCCTTACAGTACCTGCTCCTTTCATGAAGGGCAGAAGCTATGATCCTATAAATAACCAAAAATTCTACATTTCGACCAGCTTGATTTTTGATTTTGGATATATTTACCTATAGAATAATAAGATTTAGCCAAAATGTTCAAAATGACCCTTAAGATTCAGGATATAGCGGGACACTTTCTTAAGACCAGTTCAACAGTTAGTAGATATAATTCAAACTGTAGGTCAAGTACCTTTTTTGGTCACCAAACGAGGTGGATTCTTCGTCCAACAATTTCTCATCCTCAGGTTCCAGGTATGCTGAAAACACGGAAGTGAAACATTATTAATTATTTCACAAACAATTAATGATTATGTATTTCTTTAATTCTTCAGAAAGTTGCTAACAAAATAAATATTTTGATAGCATTAACCTTCACCCAATAAGAAATCAATTGGAATAATTTATCACATAACCCGCAGTTTTTGAGTGCGGTTAAATTGTGCTGGAAATATCATTTGTCACTCCCTGATTGTGCAATAAATATTCAAATTGGGGTGACCCAATGTAAGCCAATCGACTTATGACATCAGTATTAACATACAAACATTATCATGATGTCGCACTCATTGTTATGCTAAACCTTAAATAAAACAGCATTTAGAACCATGGGTGGGGATTTTTACTTCTGGGTAGTCAAAATCCCTGCCATTCCCCCGCCCTGCGGGGACATCTGATAGTAAAATCTCTGGTATTGCCTCGGCCCCTGACAACTAAACATTGTCCCAGGGTATTGGTTTCGAGAAAAAATGTAAAAACACAGCCTTTTTCTAGGCTATGCCCTGTCCATCCCCGGGATGAAGGGCCCTGGGTGCAACTGACTGGTGCATTATGTGACAAAACAAAAAGAATCCTACCATTATCACTAATTTTGTATGTCTCTGGATTAATCAAATCAATGGTTACACCAAGGTCATGTTCTGTCAATAAATCATACTTAAAAGATCTTTCCAAGGATGTCGGTTGATACTGAATGAATCTGAAACATAAACATTTGAATCGTTATAAATATTATACAATTTGCATGGCAATGGCAAAGTAAAAGTCAAAATAATCCTATCAATTTGTATACAATAGTGAATACCATTTTAAGTCCATGCAGATATTTGATTTAAATTATTTTTACTGTGTCTTAGAAGTTGCGAGTCACAGGAGCGACAGAATAAAACAAGAGTTTTAATAATAAAGAGTAAAGACTTTATTTAATTCATGAGGCAACACAGTTGGCAAAGACAGCCAAACCTGTGAGCCTAAATATATATCTGTAACAAAATGTATTGTATCTTTCAAAGAATGGACAGTAAAACAAACAAATTTAACCAACCTGGTGGATTCAAAGGGATATGTGATGAATTTCGGATCAAATGGAATATCTGGTAAGGTATTGTTATACTTCACGGAACAAACCAACTCAGAGCTGAAAATGAATACACATATTTAAAGTTACTATAACTAACCAGTGTTTTCTGATATTCAGGTTCGGAATTTTAGCATTGGGGCTTTAAAATACTAAAAAGCAATCACTGTAAACACTAAGTGACTAATGGCAAAAATGGTAAATTGTAATCACATATGGTCTAATGTATCTACTTGTAAACCTTCCCCAAGAAACCTTTGACAATCAGGTGGAGCATCATTAATGGCTTCAATTTTACCTGGTTTATAACTGTTTTATCATAACGGTGTGCGTGTTGCAACAACTTTGTACATAGTTGTGTTCATATGCGATAATGCCCCTGAGTGGGCCCTGCAAATTAATTGGAAGAAGAAAAAGAGGAGTTGGCGTGAACAACTTCAGCAAGCATGAGAAAATGTTCACTCAAAAAGATGCAAAAGGTCCTGCAATCAATCGCTTCAACATTATTTAATATATTTGCCCAATATCACCTGCACTAAATTGACTATTCAGCTCTCGACACAAATACGGTTGATTCTATTGGCAATAAAGAACTTGAAACCAATAAGCTATTGGGTATAAAGAACTTTAAATGTTTGACATAACGTGTTAAATCTTTCAGGAATGTTGGCTATTTACATTATCTTATATTTTATTGAATAAATTTCGTATTTTAAACGTTTCACAAAAAATAAGTTTGTTTACAGGTATGTCGTAAAAGTCAGACAAATTACGGTAATACATGTGGATGATAAACTTTCTACGGTTTCAAACTGAAGAAACTTGATAGTATCTTTACTTTGCGAATGAAAAACATGAGTAGGTATGATATAGGGTATAAAGAACTTGGGGGGTACCAGGTGCAGGTGGGATATTGGGTATAGAGAACTTGGTGGTACCAGGTACAGGTGGGATAGTGGGTAAAGAGAACTTGGTAGGGTCAGGTACAGGTGGGATAGTGGGTATAGAGAACTTGGTAGGGTCAGGTACAGGTCTACGAGGTATACAGGTGGGGTAGTGGGTAAAGAGAACTTGGTGGGGTCAGGTACAGGTGGGATAGTGGGTATAGAGAACTTGGTGGTACCAGGTACTGTACAGGTGGGATAGTGGGTATAGAGAACTTGGTAGGGTCAGGTACAGGTGGGATAGTGGGTATAGAGAACTTGGTAGGGTCAGGTACAGGTCTACTAGGTATACAAGTGGGATAGTGGGTATAGAGAACTTGGTGGTACCAGGTACAGGTGGGATAGTGGGTATAGAGAACTTGGTAGGGTCAAGGACAGGTGGGATAGTGGGTATAGAGAATTTGGTAGGGTCAGGGACAGGTGGGATAGTTGGTATAGAGAACTTGGTGGTACCAGGTACAGGTGTGATAGTGCGGGTATAGAGAACTTGGTAGGGTCAGGTACAGGTCTACGAGGTATACAGGTGGGATAGTGGGTAAAGAAAACTTGGTAGGGTCAGGTACAGGTGGGATATTGGGTATAGAGAACTTGGGGGTACCAGGTACAGGTGGGATATTGGGTATAGAGAACTTGGGGGTACCAGGTACAGGTGGGATAGTGGGTATAGAGAACTTGGTAGGGTCAGGTACAGGTGGGATATTGGGAATAGAGAACTTGGTAGGGTCAGGTACAGGTGGGATAGTGGGTATAGAGAACTTGGTAGGGTCAGGGACAGGTGGGATAGTTGGTATAGAGAACTTGGTAGGGTCAGGTACAGGTGGGATAGTGGGTATAGAGAACTTGGTAGGGTCAGGGACAGGTGGGATAGTTGGTATAGAGAACTTGGTAGGGTCAGGTACAGGTGGGATAGTGGGTATAGAGAACTTGGTACGGTCAGGGACAGGTGGGATTGTCGGTATAAAGAACTTGGTAGGGTCAGGTACAGGTGGGATAGTGGGTATAGAGAACTTGGTAGGGTCAGGGACAGGTGGGATAGTTGGTATAGAGAACTTGGTAGGGTCAGGGACAGGTGGGATAGTTGGTATAGAGAACTTGGTAGGGTCAAGGACAGGTGGGATAGTTGGTATAGAGAACTTGGTAGGGTCAGGGACAGGTGGGATAGTGGGTATAAAGAACTTGGTGGTACCAGATACAGACCTGTGGGATATTATTTATTATTATTATACCATATTTATATAGCCCTTTTTTCATGCATACACACGTTCAAAAGTGCCGTACAATCATGACTAATACATGGTTAAAACAGTATATAATGTACATAAAATATAAAAGTAGGACCTACTAACCCAGTAGACAGGCCTCTACTTAACTCAGTAGTCGGTGCCCTGGTACTTAACTAAATTTACTAAATATTGGGAACAAAGAACTTTGGAATACCTTATACAGGTGGGATAATGAATATAGAGAACTTGTGGTAACTTATACAGGTGGGATAACGGGTATAGAAAACTTGGGGTACCTTATAAAGGTGGGATAAATTCCAATAATGGGTATAAGGAACTTGGGGTCATGTACAAGTGGGATATTGGGTATTTATAAAGAACTTGTCGGAACCAGGTACATGTGCGATATTGGGTATAAAGAACTTTGTTTACCTTATAAAGTTGGGATAATGGGTATAAAGAACTTTGGGTACCTTATATAGGTGGGATAATGGGTATAGAGAACTTTGGGTACCTTATACTGGTTGGATATTGGGTATAAAAAACTTTGGGTACCTTATATACAAGTGGGATATTGGGTATAAAGAACTTTGGGTACCTTACATAGTTGGGATAATGGGTATAAAGAACTTTGTGTACCTTACATAGTTGGGATAATGGGTATAAAGAACTTTGTGTACCTTACATAGTTGGGATAATGGGTATAAAGAACTTTGTGTACCTTACATAGTTGGGATAATGGGTATAAAGAACTTTGGGTACCTTATATAGGTTGGATAATGGGTATAAAGAACTTTGGGTACCTTATATAGTTGGGATAATGGGTATGAAGAACTTTGGTTACCTTACATAGTTGGGATAATGGGTATAAAGAACTTTGGTTACCTTATACAGGTGTGATAATGGGTATAAAGAACTTTGGGTTACCTTATACAGGTGAAATAATGGATAAAGAACTTTGGGTACCTTATATACAAGTGGGATAATGGGTATAAAGAACTTTGGGTACCTTATACAGGTTGGATAATGGGTATAAAGAACTTTGGGTGTCTTATATAGTTGAGATAATGGGTATAAAGAACTTTGGGTACCTTATACAGGTTGGATAATGGGTATAAAGAACTTTGGGTACCTTATACAGGTTGGATAATGGGTATAAAGAACTTGGGGTGTCTTATATAGTTGGGATAATGGGTATAGAGAACTTTGGGTGTCTTATATAGTTGGGATAATGGGTATAGAGAACTTGGGGCGTCTTATATAGTTGGGATAATGGGTATAGAGAACTTTGGGTACCTTATACAGGTGAGATAATGGGTATAGAGAACTTGGGGCGTCTTATATAGTTGGGATAATGGGTATAGAGAACTTGGGGCGTCTTATATAGTTGAGATAATGGGTATAGAGAACTTGGGGTACCTTGTACAGGTGGGATATTGGGTATAAAGAATTTGTGGAACCTTATACAGGTGGGATAATGGGTATAGAGAACTTGTTGTACATTATACAGGTGAGATAATGGGTATAAAGAACTTGGGGTGTCTTATATAGTTGAGAAAAAGATATCATCAGAAAACTCATCTCAGAAAAGGGCATTAGTGTCAGGGCATCTGTTGTAAGAAAACAAACTTTACAGTAAAAGGGGTGATGAAAATTTTGTGAAAATAATACAAATCTGACAATAAAACCCCAAAAAGATGAGAACTTGGTGAGTTAACAGCAATCAACATCTTAATCAAGATGTGTTCCCAAAGAAGTACTGACTTTTGACCTTATAATATATAGCTAGTTTGCGATAGAAAAAAATCGTGTTTTTTAAATATTTCTCTGTAATTACTACACATACACGTATGAAATTTTGCACGAATAAATGAAATATATCTACCTAATACACACTGAAATTTCAGCAAGATCAGAAATGAGTTAAAAACGTTTTGTTCATAAGTTCTATGTGATATTTTTGTAGTTTTGTTTGAAAAATCAAGTTAGAAGACTTGATACTTACAACAGCCAATATACAGTCACGTGATACGCATAACGGTATATTTACGTATTTGCAACCTATGCGAGGCCCGTCTGTGAATATGACGAAGTACATGTTATTGTTGTACATTGTTTACACGCGACACACCTACATAAATTGAACCACAAGGGCCTCCTAAATCTCGTCTTTATAACGGCAATCTCAATCCCTCTGATCACGGATTGTAACGGTTAAATAATTGATAGTTAATCATCAATGGAATACCAGATTACCTCCCTGCGTTAAACTGTAAATACGCATGTACTTTCAACATGTAATAAAGAATAAATGTCTTTTAATTGGTGACTAAAAATTATGAAATTCAAAATGAGACTAGGTAGGAAGTTATTGTAGTTCTGTGTAAATTTTTACCAAAATCTGATGAATAGATTTTAAGAAATCTTTAAAAAACACGATTTTTTTCTATCGCAAACTAGCTATACCATATGACATAAAAATTGCTTGAGTTTGATCCCAATATTGAACTTGTTGGGCTCATAATGAACATATATGTATGGAACCAGAATCCATGATCATGGAGCACCTGAAATGAAGTTTGAGGTCAGCGTGGACATCTAACTTATTGAATTCAGAAATCCCTGCTTCAATATATTGTATTATTCTGAAACATAATTTTTATGCTTGTTAACATGGGAGGTAAGGCTGGGTTCCATTGAACTGAATAATATCAATAGTGTCGTCCTTCCCTTATTGTTTTGACATATTGAGAATATTATATCAAGTTATGGTCAGTTATCAGTCTTGACAAGGTTGACATACCGACTGGTTTATTTGCTAAGACTGCAAGTAAAAATATGTTGTAAAAAACAGTGAGTATTAATGAGATGTTTTATGTTTAAAGCGAAAGCCTAGAATTATCACTTTCCATTCACTTTTTTAAAATATGCTTTAACAAAAGGTCACAGAATTTGCCGAAAATGACTAAACTGCTGTCCATGCATTTAGACTGACACAAGCTGACTCTTGTATGACATCAACTGACTCTTGTATGACATCACCTGACACCTGTATGATATCTACTGACTCTTCTTGTATGGCATTAACTGACTCTTGTATGACACCAGCTAACTCTTATATGACATCAGCTGATTCTTGTATGACATCACCTGACTCTTGTATGACATCAACTGACTCTTGTATGACATCACCTGACTCTTGTATGACATCAACTGACTTGTGTATGACATCAACTGACTCTTCTTGTATGACATCACCTGATTCTTGTATTGCATCAACTGACTCTTGTATGACATCAACTGACTTGTGTATGACATCACCTGACTTGTGTATGATATCAACTGACTTGTGTATGACATCAACTGACTTGTGTATGACATCAACTGACTTGTGTATGACATCAACTGGCTTGTGTATGATATCAACTGGCTTGTGTATGACATCAACTGACTTGTGTATGACATCATCTGGCTTGTGTATGATATCACCTGACTTGTGTATGGCACCAACTGACTTGTGTATGACATCAACTGACTTGTGTATGACATCACCTGACTTGTGTATGATATCAACTGACTTGTGTATGACATCACCTGACTCCTGTATGACATCAACCTACTCTTGTATGACATCACCTGACTTGTGTATGATATAAACTGACTTGTGTATGATATCAACTGACTTGTGTATGATATCAACTGACTTGTGTATGATATCAACTGACTTGTGTATGACATCAACTGACTTGTGTATGACATCAACTGACTTGTGTATGACATCAACTGACTTGTGTATGATATCAACTGACTTGTGTATGACATCAACTGACTTGTGTATGACATCAACTGACTTGTGTATGACATCAACTGACTTGTGTATGATATCAACGGACTTGTGTATGATATCAACGGACTTGTGTATGATATCAACAGACTTGTGTATGACATCAACAGACTTGTGTATGACATCACCTGACTTGTGTATGATATCAACTGACTTGTGTATGACATCACCTGACTCCTGTATGACATCAACCTACTCTTGTATGACATCACCTGACTTGTGTATGATATAAACTGACTTGTGTATGATATCAACTGACTTGTGTATGATATCAACTGACTTGTGTATGATATCAACTGGCTTGTGTGTGATATCAACTGACTTGTGCATGACATCAACTGACTCTTGTATGATATCCACTGACTTGTGTATGATATCAACTGACTCTTGTATGACATTAATTAACTCTTTTATGACATCAACTGACTCTTGTATGGCATTAACTGACTCTTGAATGACATCAACTGAATCTTGTTTGACATAATTTGACTCTTGACTGACTCCCTATTGACAGTTATTTCTGACTCTGTACCATGGTAATGTGATCAAAAGAATCTGTAATTTGATGTCTTTGAGATGAACATTACTTAAACTTGTCACAAAAACAAATTATTAAGCTCACCAAAAGCCTCACTAAATAACTTATGTTTTCTAGACTCAAATTAAGAAATGTTGATCTCCAAAGACAAATCCTGACAGATTCTATATATGTACCCTTTGGTTCTTAATCACCCTCTGCTAGATGCTAGTTGGCTTAGTAACATATTAGCAAGGTGAGTGGTGTTGTGCATGTACATAAGAACCATTAGCCAGGCACTGTAAGCACAATACATCCTGGGGGTTCCAACTAGTATAGCTAGTAAACTGTTTGAAGGGCTAAATTGAAGATAATGAAAACATCTATTCTAAACAAAGTGTATAGAAGTGATAATATAAAGTTGGCGAGCTTTGATAATCAGAGTATTTTACTTTTTAAATGCATTACAATATATTATACATAGAAACATGTGTATGCCTTACCTAGAACCAGCTTTGTACTCAGTATGCCTATGTGACAAGCAGCCAACAAGCATATAAGGAAAATGGACAGGAAAGGCAGCACTCAACCAGCCAAACTACAAGGAGATGTGCCTACACACAACCCAAATAAATTATGTAAAGCCCAAGTCCCCTCTACAAAAATGCAGGATAACCCAATCCAACAAAGAAGTATCCAAAAAAACGTCAAACCAACACTCCAGGTGCCATGGGGAGATAATTTATTTCCTGTGGGTGTGGCTGCCAAGATCTACCTGCACCACGCAGACGAGGGTTGACCCATGACCTCTCGATCCAATCTGTACCTGACCCTAGCAAGTTCTCTAAACCAAATATCCATCTGTACCTGACCCTACCAAGCTCTTTATACCCAATATCCCACTTGTACCTGACCCTAGCAAGTTCTCTATACCCACTTTCCCACCTGTACCTGGTACCTCCAAGTTCTCTTTACCCAATATCCCACCTGTAGCTGACCCTAGCAAGTTCTTTATACCCAATATCCCACCTGTACCTGACCCTACCAACTTCTTTATACCCAATATCCCACCTGTACCTGACCCTAGCAAATTCTCTATACCCAATAGCCCACCTGTACCTGACCCTACCAAGTTCTTTATACCCAATATCCCACCTGTACCTGACCCTAGCAAATTCTCTATACCCTATAGCCCACCTGTACCTGACCCTACCAAGTTCTTTATACCCTATTTCCCAGCTGTACCTGAACCTACCAAGATCTTTATATCCAATATCCCACCTGTACCTGACCCTACCAAGTTCTTTATACCCAATATCCCACCTGTATCTGACCCTTGCAAGTTCTTTATACCCAATATCCCACCTGTATCTGACCCTTGCAAGTTGTTTATACCCAATATCCCATCTGTATCTGACCCTTGCAAGTTCTTTATACCCAATTTCCCAGCTGTACCTGAACCTACCTATTTCTTTATACCCAATATCCCACCTGTACCTGAACCTACCAAGTTCTTTATACCCAATATCCCACCTGTACCTGAACCTACCAAGTTCTTTATACCCAATATCCCACCTGTACCTGACCCTACCAAGTTCTTTATACCCAATATCCCACCTGTACCTGACCCTACCAAGTTCTTTATACCCAATATCCGACCTGTATCTGACCCTTGCAAGTTTTTTATACCCAATATCCCACCTGTATCTGACCCTTGCAAGTTCTTTATACCCAATATCCCACCTGTATCTGACCCTTGCAAGTTCTTTATACCCAATATCCCACCTGTATCTGACCCTTGCAAGTTCTTTATACCCTATTTCCCAGCTGTATCTGACCCTACCAAGTTCTTTATACCCAATATCATAGTTGTACCTGGTACCACCAAGTTCTTTATACCCAATATCCCACCTGTATCTGACCATACCAAGTTCTTTTTACCCAATATCCAAGTTGTACCTGGTACCACCAAGTTCTTTATACCTAATATCCCAGCTGTACCTAACCCTAGCAAGTTCTTTATACCCAATATCTTCCTGTACCTGACCCTAGCAAGTTCTTTATACCCAATATCCTACCTGTACCTGACGCTACCGAGTTCCCTATACCCAATATCCCACCTGTACCTGACCCTACCAAGTCCTTATACCTAATATCCCAGCTGTACCTGACCCTGTCAAGTTCTTTATACCCAATATCCCACCTGTAACTGACCCTAGCAAGTTCTTTATACCCAATATCCCACCTGTACCTGACCATACCAAGTTCCCTATACCCAATAACCCACCTGTACCTGACCCTACCAAGTCCTTATACCTAATATCCCAGCTGTACCTGACCCTGTCAAGTTCTTTATACCCAATATCCCACCTGTACCTGACTATACCAAGTTCTTTATACCCAATATCCCACCTGTACCTGACCTTACCAAGTTCTTTATACCCAATATCCCACCTGTACCTGACCATACCAAGTTCCCTATACCCAATAACCCACCTGTACCTGACCCTACCAAGTTCCCTATACCCAATAACCCACCTGTACCTGACCCTACCAAGTCCTTATACCTAATATCCCAGCTGTACCTGACCCTGTCAAGTTCTTTATACCCAATATCCCACCTGTACCTGACTATACCAAGTTCTTTATACCCAATATCCCACCTGTACCTGACCTTACCAAGTTCTTTATACCCAATATCCCACCTGTAGCTGACCTTACCAAGTTCTTTATACCCAATATCCCACCTGTACCTGACCTTACCAAGTTCTTTATACCCAATATCCCACCTGTATCTGACCCAAGCAAGTTCTTAATACCCAATATCCCACCTGTAGCTGACCTTACCAAGTTCTTTATACCCAATATCCAACCTGTACCTGACCTTACCAAGTTCTTTATACCCAATATCCCACCTGTACCTGATCCTACCAAGTTCTTTATACCCAATATCCCACCTGTACCTGACCTTACCAAGTTCTTTATACCCAATATCCCACCTGTACCTGACCCTACCAAGTTCTTTATACCCAATATCCCACCTGTACCTGACCTTACCAAGTTCTTTATACCCAATAGCCTACCTGTACCTGACCCTTCCAAGTTCTTTATACCCTATATCCCAGCTGTACCTGACCCTACCAAGTTCTTTATACCCAATATCCCACCTGTATCTGACCCTTGCAAGTTCTTTATACCCAATATCCCACCTGTACCTGACCCTAGCAAGTTCTTTATACCCAATATCCCACCTGTATCTGACCCTAGCAAGTTCTTTGTACCCAATATCCCACCTGTATCTGACCCTTGCAAGTTGTTTATACCCAATATCCCATCTGTATCTGACCCTTGCAAGTTCTTTATACCCAATTTCCCAGCTGTACCTGAACCTACCTATTTCTTTATACCCAATATCCCACCTGTACCTGAACCTACCAAGTTCTTTATACCCAATATCCCACCTGTACCTGACCCTAGCAAGTTCTTTATACCCAATATCCCACCTGTATTTGACCCTAGCAAGTTCTTCATACCCAATATCCATCTGTATCTGGTACCACCATGTACTCTATACCCTTTAGCCTTCTTCTTCCATTATAGCCTGCACGACATTGCATGTTAAGTTTAATCATGATTTCTGAATGCTTTTTAAAGCATCCAGTATGTAGCTATTCTGGTTGTAGTTTTTATTTCAAAACGCTTTGAGATCCTTCAAACAAGCTGGTAACTTTATAAGCGTTCGTAACATATAGACTAGAGGGTATAATGAAGATACGCATACTGTAAATAAGTTAGTTTTAACGCCCATTTTACGACATCTCCGGATAAAGTTCTTTATACCCTTTAGCTGAAGGTCTTTATTGCCAATAGCATCAACGCACAAATACTAGTCTGCTGGCCAGAGGCTGGTGCAAAGTCCTTAATTACATCAATACATGTACATAATTGAAGGACCAGCAACTGCTTTCTTCACACGTTTCACACATTCTGTCAGATCAGTGACTGAAATTATTAGTGTCTACACCTGCTTATCTTATTAATAGACTTCCACTTGCAGTCTGAATTTACATTTGACAATTTGTCACCATTTCCTGACGTGCAAAGGAATAAAATGAATATTGACTCATTTATAACCAGGACACTGGATCACTTAGAGTGTCAACCATAAAATAAATTATATAAACTCAAAAGGAATTCATTTATGGCATTGTTGCCGATCTATATCTGAATTGACAAATGTGAATGGGAAGAAAACGAAACTATGACATCGCGAAAACATGTTACAATGACGTTAAACTCGTCTCACCGTTTCTCCCCATGCCCGCCACGTTTCCTGCTGTCTCTGTCCTTAGATGCTGACTGGACTGTTGGCGGCATCTTCACTAAAACTAGATCACTTCGCGTGTAAAACGAAAACTAGTGAGACATTTCCACATCTAACAAAAATAAGCTATTTTATCTACCCGCAAGATTAACATTTAACGCAAAGATTTTTATTGAACCGAAAGAGTATCAAAAAAGCTGACGATTTGTAAAAAGCAAACACGATTATTTATAAATAATATAACAGAGCAGAGAAGTCAGTAGCTAGGCACATTCATTGAAATAAACAGCACAAAGAAAACTCAGAATCAAAGATATATAAAATTATATATATTGTTTGGTTACTTGCAAGTACACCCGGAATATTTGTATGACAAGCCCTGTTGTGATAATATCATCTTCACTGTGTGTTAGTTTTGTAATGTGACGGTACACCCGGAATATTTGTATGACATGCCCTGTTGTGATGATATATAACTTCACTGTGTGTTAGTTTTGTAATGTGACAGTACACCCGGAATATTTGTATGACATGCCCTGTTGTGATGATATATAACTTCACTGTGTGTTAGTTTTGTAATGTGACAGTACACCCGGAATATTTGTATGACATGCCCTGTTGTGATGATATACAACTTCACTGTGTATTGGTTTTGAAATGTGACGGTACACCCGGAATATTTGTATGACATGCCCTGTTGTGATGATATACCGGTACTGTACAACTTCACTGTGGGTTAGTTTTGTAATGTGACGGTACACCCGGAATATTTGCATTACACGCCCTGTTGTGATGATATATAACTTCACTGTGTATTAGTTTTGTAATGTGATGGTACACCCGAAATGTTTGTATTACACGCTCTGTTGTGATGATATACCGGTACTGTACAACTTCACTGTGTATTAGTTTTGTAATGTGACGGTACACCCGGAATATTTGTATGACACGCCCTGTTGTGATGATATACAACTTCACTGTGTGTTAGTTTTGTAATGTGACAGTACACCCGGAATATTTGTATGACACGCCCTGTTGTGATGATATATAACTTCACTGTGTGTTAGTTTTGTAATGTGACGGTACACCCGGAATATTTGTATGACACGCCCTGTTGTGATGATATATAACTTCACTGTGTGTTAGTTTTGTAATGTGACGGTACACCCGGAATATTTGTATGACACACCCTGTTGTGATGATATACAACTTCACTGTGTGTTAGTTTTGTAATGTGACGGTACACCATGAATATTTGTATGACACGCCCTGTTGTGATGATATACATTTTCACTGTGTGTTAGTTTTGTAATGTGACGGTACACCCAGAATATTTGTTTGACACGCCCTGTTGTGATGATATACAACTTCACTGTGTGTTAGTTTTGTAATGTGACGGTACACCAGGAATATTTGTATTACACGCTCTGCTGTGATAAAATACCGGTACTGTACAACTTCACTGTGTGTTAGTTTTTAATGTGACGGTACATCCGGAATATTTGTATGACATGCTCTGTTGTGATGATATACAACTTCACTGTGTGTTAGTTTTGTAATGTGACGGTACACCATGAATATTTGTATGACACGCCCTGTTGTGATGATATATAACTTCACTGTGTTTTAGTTTTGTAATGTGACGGTACACCCGGAATATTTGTATGACACGCCCTGTTGTGATGATATATAACTTCACTGTGTTTTAGTTTTGTAATGTGACAGTACACCCGGAATATTTGTATTACACGCCCTGTTGTGATGATATATAACTTCACTGTGTGTTAGTTTTGTAATGTGACGGTACACCCAGAATATTTGTATGACACGCCCTGTTGTGATGATATACAACTTCACTGTGTGTTAGTTTTGTAATGTGACGGTACACCCGGAATATTTGTATGACACGGCCTGTTGTGATGATATATAACTTCACTGTGTGTTAGTTTTGTAATGTGACGGTACACCCGGAATATTTGTATGACACGCCCTGTTGTGATGATATATAACTTTACTGTGTATTAGTTTTGTAATGTGACGGTACACACAGAATATTTGTATGACACGCCCTGTTGTGATGATATATAACTTTACTGTGTATTAGTTTTGTAATGTGACGGTACACACAGAATATTTGTATGACACGGCCTGTTGTGATGATAATACAACTTCACTGTGTGTTAGTTTTGAAATGTGACGGTACACCCGGAATATTTGTATAACACACCCTGTTGTGATGATATACCGGTACTGTACAACTTTACTGTGTGCTAGTTTTGTAATGTGACGGTACACCCGGAATATTTGTATGACACGCCCTGTTGTGATGATATATAACTTCACTGTGTTTTAGTTTTGTAATGTGACGGTACACCCGGAATATTTGTATGACATGCCCTGTTGTGATGATATACAACTTCACTGTGTATTAGTTTTGTAATGTGACGGTACATCCGGACTATTTGTATAACACGCCCTGTTGTGATGCTATACAACTTTACTGTGTATTAGTTTTGTAATGTGACGGTACACCCAGAATATTTGTATGACACGCCCTGTTGTGATGATATATAACTTTACTGTGTATTAGTTTTGTAATGTGACGGTACACACAGAATATTTGTATGACACGGCCTGTTGTGATGATAATACAACTTCACTGTGTTAGTTTTGAAATGTGACGGTACACCCGGAATATTTGTATGACACGGCCTGTTGTGATGATATACAACTTCACTGTGTATTGGTTTTGAAATGTGACGGTACACCCGGAATATTTGTATGACATGCCCTGTTGTGATGATATACCGGTACTGTACAACTTCACTGTGGGTTAGTTTTGTAATGTGACGGTACACCCGGAATATTTGTATGACATGCCCTGTTGTGATGATATACAACTTCACTGTGTGTTAGTTTTGTAATGTGACGGTACACCCGGAATATTTGTATGACATGCCCTGTTGTGATGATATACAACTTCACTGTGTGTTAGTTTTGTAATGTGACGGTACATCCGGAATATTTGTATGACATGGCCTGTTGTGATGATATACAACTTCACTGTGTGTTAGTTTTGTAATGTGACGGTACACCCGGAATATTTGTATGACATGCACAACATCATGTGATGATATACAATTTATCCCTGGTCTGTTTTACCATTGGAGTAGGCCTAGGTATGAAAAGTGGGTGATGCTTGGTGTAGCACACCTACATATAGCACTAAGCAGGTGTGCTATAGTGATCCGTTATACTGGTCAGATCAACTGTAGTACTGGTTGGATTCAAAGTCCTGACTCAGTGAGTCTGACTCCACATGTGAAATTAATAGTCAACAAATATATAATAAAAGAAAATGAAAACAGAGAGAATTAACAGTTGATTGGTTTTATTAATTGAAAACATTACCAATAATGCATAAGTGATTGAAAGCATGTATATGAATGATGAATCAAGAAGGCAAACATGAATGGGATCTAGTCACTCAGATCTAGTATAGATGATAGTAGTGATCGCTGGTCAACACTCAACAGTTAGAGCTAACATTATACACACAGTAGAACAGATCGTAGTGACTGTCTGATCGACCTTTTCTGACGCACAAGATAATCAAATACCATTTGACATTAGCACACAACAGTAGTACTCAATAAGATTTAAAGGACAAATAGCTGGCTTAGAATGAGAAGGTCCTAAGTACGATATTTTGAGAAAACATGAAAAAAATGTCTAAAATTTACTCACTTACGGAAAAACAAGCTTTTACGACTTCATTTTGGTCAACATGACAAGTTCCGATTTTCATGAAAATATGCTCATTAGAAGTGCCTTTTGTGCAGATATTTCTAATATGTATGAGTATGAGTCTTATAAGGTCGAAAGTAGTAGTTACAACCTTCTCATTCTAAGCCAGCGAAATGTTGTCTACATAATATGGAATGAAAATCGCCCGTTATACAGGTATAGTGTTTATTGTAATGGGAGAATAAAAGTGTTTACAAATCTAGTTTCTAAGTCAAAATTAAGTTAGAATGAAAGTTGCTTAAAACCGAATGAATTTAAACAGGGTGGTGACACCTTATGACTTTTTGGCTAAGTCTGCAAGTGAAAATCTGTAAATAAGTAAAAAAACAACAATTAGTATCTTATTCTTTCTCTGCTTATTCATTGTGAACAAGCCAAGAAAGAGCACTACCCAAACAACTTAAAAGTTGCATAGATATCAGTTGAGCCGGTTTCGGGGGGAAACTGTGACCTTATGTTGAAATAAATTAAGTGGTGTCCAAGTATGAATACTATCCATCAAGGAATGAACATTTTATGATCAATGTTAAAAGTTTTCGGACAACAATGGCACTGGTAACGAGAACGTGACTGTGACAATGGCTCTTATTTTGTCTTCGACAAAAAGGTCAAGCTAAAAATGAGACAATTCAGACTGATGGTTCTATGTGTATGTCATTGTACTTCCTGACAATATTAAGCTCTGTGTCTTGTATGAATTTTAAGGTTGATATCGTTGATACTTTTAGAGTAATGCTCGGGACATGCTTAACAGACATGAAGACTGTCACAAGAGTTTACCTTCACAACACAATGTCCGGTTAGGGAAAAACACTAAAAGTTTCAAGAAACAAGACATGGCACTGCTGCAAAACTAGTTATTGACCGGAAATCCCAAACTAGGTCCCAATGCAAGCTTGCTATAAACAAAGTTTCATGAAAGTTATTGACCAGAAACCTCCTGTTTGACGCCGACGCCCACCCGCCAAACACAAATCTGAAAACCAGGATTTTTCATTAAAAATCATAAATTTGCTCTCTAATTAGTAACAAAGCCTTGACTTGTTTTCATCAGATCAAACCACATTATGTGTTATCGCTCTCTGTCTTCTTTGCTTTCAAAACATTTCTCTCAATCCTTGCAAAGACTGGGAAAGTTTCTGTCGGATGTGAAATATCCAGATAACTCACTCCGATAGGGTACTTAAAATCATCATTGTTTCTTTTTGTGATTTTTTGTGAAAAATTCTTAAGTTCTCGGTACTTCTGTAAATCATTGATTTTGTTTCCAAATTCACTCTGCTGCTCTTCCCTTAATTTTGGCCATTTTGCAAAAAATATGCGATGATTAAGAGTAACCCATAGCAGCATAATTGCTCTAATAAATTCACCATTTTCTCCAGGTTTGGGACCAAAGTTATAAGAATTTGAAACTGAAACCAAAACGTCGGTGACAGGATTATACATCATTATGTAATACATTGTTTTATCAATGAGCACTGTTGGAATAACACATCCTTTGTCTGTGTCTCTATTGAATTCTGTAAATGCAAAAACAATAGACTGAGCCACTGCTTGGTTAAACCCACGCCCATCTGAAGAAGAGGCGATATCATCTCCATCTTCAGTTTCATCTGTATCTTCTTCGACAGATTCACATACAGTAACTGCAGCTCTTCCACTTGCTGGTTTACCTGCTAGAATGTCCAACTCACCATACCAGGTGGATTGTGAACCTGCATAAGATAAGGCAATAGTCAAAAAGTCAGCACCAAGACATTGACCAAATAAGACACTGGACAAAATTTAACCAAACTTGGATTTTTTTCAAAGATTATGTAAAGGTATACACTTGTCATACACAATTTAGTGAAATAAACACAATTTTCTCAACAAAAGCGATCCGTAAACATGGATGTTGCTTGAAAGGAGCCAATTTAAAAGATGACCATTTTAACAAAGGGAGATAATTTCAAATTATCCATTGAAATGCACCTCTAATGAACTATATAATTGTATAAAGTTACAAGCTTTGGAGTTAAGGTCCTGACAAGGTTTTTGACCAAGAACAAAGGGGGATAATTCAGAGTTATGGTTCATGTCACTGCCATTCCTCTCAATGAGCTTGGTGAAGTTAGTTGATACAATCAATACTATGCTCCAGACAAAAGAATGGACATACAATGGAGAAGTTCATAATCCCTATACTGTAAAATCATAAATTTTCATGGGGGATTTAATTTCATGGATTTCTCGGTTCACTTTCAAACACGAAATCAAATCTCACCAAACAACAATTTAGACCCTTGTATTTATTACGTGAAATGCATAGGCTATGAATCAATCTCCCACCGAAATGGTCTTTCTCACCTAAATCATGAAATTTTGTCACATCGAAATAACATGATTTTACAGTATGTGGCGACAGTAAAAAGGCTTCTGCTTAACAATACTAGCTCTATTTACCTATGTACATTTCATCACTTGCTCTCAGTTTCTTAGAACAGCCACAGATACAATTTAGTTGTGCCTTGTCCCTCCGTGTGAATGCATTTCCTGTCAACTTTGCTATCATATGAATTCCTAATCCTATCTCCAGATCGCATTGATCTCTAGAGTTTTTCAGTACATTAAACAGACTCTGTATGTTGTCTTCACCAAGGAAATTGTTAAGATTGTTCAAGGCCTCTGTAACTTCATCACTCTGAAGGTTAAGCTGCAAAAAAATGAAATAATTCATAAGCATGAATTGACTGACCTGCATAAGAAGGAATGGGTAAACCAAACTACCGGTAACACTGTTGCCATTTGGCAGACTAATACATCTCTGCTGGCAAAGGATAATAATGCATTGTGGCAAAATTCTGAGTGCTAAATTTATAAACTTCATAAAGTGTCCTATTATTTTCTTGATAAAAAACAGTTGGTATAGCTAGGGGGAATTTGATGTGATCCTGAACTTAATGCCTGAATATATTACAAGAATTTGTTGTTTGAATATATTACTTTCTGCAGAGACCTAAATTACACAGATTGGATACTCCACAGAAAATTTAGAGAAAACGCAAAATAACAGACAGCAGATTCAGTTATTACATGTGCATAAAACTTTATTTAGTCGTCCAATTTTAATGGGCAATGTATCATGTTGAAGAGCTAAGTTTCTTTGTCTACATGAAATAACTAATTTTTGTCTACCTTTCATAAAATACAGAAAATTAGGATTTAAATTAGGCAAATCAAGCATTTTCTGATAAACTTGGAATTTACATTAATTTGATGAAACTGAGAGTAGGTGTGGCTCTTCGGGGTGTATTGTTTTATTCCTTGACCTATTTCAATTAATGAGGTATCATTTGAAAGCTGAATAATAAATCTATTGCATAGATGTATTATTTTATTCGTAAGTATATTAGAACTGGAAATATAAGGTATTAAATATGGACGAGATTTCCCGAGATTTCAGAGACCTGCCACGAGATATCGTGGGAGTTGGTACATGTTTCCAATCTGTGTAATTAAGGTCTTTGCTTTCTGCAAGTAAATCGTGCAATATCGGTATTTAAAATTTGTGTTTGTTATTATTACACCTCAAGCGTCTTCGTGATACTCCCCGCTTTTGAAAACATACAACTGGGGAATAAACATAGACAACAAATCAGCTGTTAAATTATGCTAATTAAAAGGTCAGAATCGGGTCAAATTCTCTGGACTATATATATGTTAAATGAATCTGTATAACAGTAGTCTCAATTTCTTCAAAATGCACTGATCAATACTGTATAATGTTCTACTTACAAGATCTTTTCCTATGCTACGTTGGCTGTACCGGTTAGTCTGGTCTGGATCTTCCCGGGCTCTTTTTCTGGATGGTTCTCCACTATCGCCATTTTCTGCATGCATTCTTGTAACCTATTAATAATAATATATCAAGTATTAATCATATAAAATTGATATTGAGGGAACAACAAGAATGTTCCAGGAATGAGAGCATTGGAAAAGAGAAATTCACCTGGATTATAGCATTAAGTTTATATAATCTTAAACTAAAATGTCATTGTGGGAACCCATGTGTAGGTACTTACTCAGCTAAAACGGCTGTTAAATGAAAAACATCTGTCAGTAGGACATGTTAGTAGGACAGCAACCTTGACTATCGTGTGAGTGATAATAAAGATGCTAGTGATGAAAGCTTACAAACATGTTTTACAGTTTGTTAATTATGTCTCAGCTTTTCTCAGCATTTATACACTACCATACGCTGTCACAAAGTAAAATATTTATTTTACTGCGTTAGTCATGCAATAGATTTTATGGGTTTAACATAAACAAGAGGGCCCCAATGGCCCTAGGTCGCTCACCTGTTGCACATTGGTCTAGGTATCAGTACAACTTATATTCTGACCATATTTCATGAAGATTGGACCAAAATAGGGGTCTCTAGAGTGAGCACAAGGTTTTTCTAAGATTTGACCTAAAGACCTAGTTTTGACCCCAGATGACCCAGTTTCAAACTTGGCCTTTATTTTAAGGAGAACAACATTCTGACCAAGTTTCATGAAGATTGGATCAAAACGGCATCCTTTGGAGTGAACACAAGCTTTTCTTAAGATTTGACCTAGTGAGCTAGTTTTTGACCCCTAATGACCCACATTTGAACTTGGTCTAGAATTTATGGAGAACAACATTCTGACCAAGTTCCATGAAGATTAGATCCAAACGTTGACCTCTTGTATGATCACAAGCTTTTCCTAAGATTTCTAGTTTTTGACCCCACATGACCCAATTTAAAACTTGGCCTAGATTTCATTGAGAACAACATTCTAACAAAGTTTCATGAATATTGGATCGAAACTGTCGCCTCTAGAGTGAACACAAGCTTTTCCCAAGATTTAAGCTAGTGACCTAGTTTTTGACCCAGCATGACCCAATTTCGAACTTGACCTAGATTGTTTGGAGAACAACATTCTGACCAAGTTTCATGGAGATTGGATCAAAACGGCAATCTCTGGAGTGAACAAAAGCTTTTTCTAAGATTTAACCTAGTGACCTAGTTTTTGACCCCACATGACCCTGTTTCGAACTTGGTCTAGATTTTATAGAGAACAACATTCTGACCAAGTTTCATGAAGATTGGATCAAAATAGTGACATCTGGGGTGAACACAGGCTTTGACTAAGATTTGACCCGGTGACCTAGTTTTTGACCCCACATGACCTAGTTTTGAACTTGGCCTAGATTTCATGGAGAACAACATTCTGACCATATTTCATGATGATTGGATAAAAACTGTTGCTTCTAGAGTGAACACAAACAAATTGTTGACGGACGACAGACGACGGACGAAGAGTCACTCACTCAGATTGATCACAAAAGCTCACCTTGTCACTATGTGACAGGTGAGCTAAAAATAGTAAACCGACATAATGTGATTTTTTTTTGTCTAGATGAATAAGTCCAGATTTGTATATAAATGGGTCAAGCCGAATCCAGACAAAATCCCGGGTGGACAGAATACCCTTCCCTAATTTTTGACAGGGTGGACAAAATCCCCACCCTATAAATTTCAGGGTGGACATAATACCCATCATGACTTTGACTTATGTAGAGGGTTGTTGCCGCATTGTTTATGATTATTGTGTGATTGTGTGATTTTGTAAGGAACTTCTCTATGATTATGTTACAATAAAGGTTATTTTTTTATTTAACATGCATACTATCAACTATATCATATAATATATATATATATATATTTTAGGGTGGGGATTTTGTCGAACCAGTAAAAAACATAGACGGGATTATGTCCACCCTGTCAAAAATAAGGGAACGGTATTCTGTCCACCCGGGATTTTGTCCTACACTCGGGTCAAGCCAAAAAAATGTCATTTAAGAGAGCTTTTTTTATAAATTTTGCAATTTACCAACTGGAGTTTAATGCCTACATGTAACCGAAGTGTAATTTTCAATTTGTAATATCATTGAAGTAATCCTTTTTACATAATATTATACTGTGTACTATGTGTGTAAATTGGGGTGGAGGCACTCATAGGTTAGAAACCACCAAATAGATTTGCTCTATAGCTCAATGTAAATTGGCCATAGTAGGCCCCAATTTTCAACTTTTTTTAGTCTATGGTCACCTGGACCACATACATCATTGTAAAGAGGGGCATTTAAGCTTCAAAATAATGAAATAAAAAAGGGGGGTCATGTATCTTCTAAGAAAGTTTTTGTCCTTCAAACACGGTCTATCCGTTTTTACGCATGTCCGGATTTATGAGTTCTGGGTTTTACCCTAGTCTACTTTCACTTTGGTATCAAGAACAAAATAGTGGAATAATACAAATATTACAGTTTTACTACACCACATGCATATTTACCAACCATTTAAACTCGCGATCAATTTCATCATTCAACTCCACATTTGTCAAGAAATATCTCCATTTACAGGCAAACCAAAGTTTTTTTAAGGACTACTTGAGTGTATCACCACTTGGTATCACCACTTGGTCCGCGGAGGCATTTAGTGGTTCTTTACCTCATATGCCTATATTTCAGCAAAATGCTCACTGTTAAAGCTAAGCTCAGCATTTTTATACAATATATATCTTAAATTCGCAATTTTGCAAGTAAATACATAATAATATTTCACATACATGTTTGGTACAAGCATGATTAATATATTGTACTGTTCAATGCTCTGCTAAGACAGATATTGATTACATAGTACCTCGGCAAAAATAAACATCTGGGGCTTATCAAGAAGTTGATCTAACATTTATTGCCTTCATGTTGTGACACTAACCCTCAGTGACCCTTAATAACCCATAATGACTTCCTGGTGATTACTGAAGTAACAGGACAGGCCTGATCAAACATGATAAGTAGTTTTGGGCTTTTGGAACAGACTGTATGCATGGATTTTATCTACTAAGTACTGCCCATATGGTGTCCATTACACATGTATGTATTATTATATATATATCAGCTTTATAAAGTGAACGTGATGCATTTTATGCATACAGGTGACTGATTTAACATTGGATGTTTACATTGTTATACATTCCAATGCTTATCGTCTTAAAACATAATAATGCTTTCTATTGTGATATGTTATGACAGTACATTTTTGTTGGATGTTGATTTAATTTCCAGAATCATTTTGAGATGGATAAACTGGTATGTAGCATATATATGATTAATTCACATATAGTTCAACACACAGGTTGAAATACAAAACTATGTAGATACAGTGTATTTTATTATATATTTATATCATGCTGAAGCCTCATGCATGCATAACTAAATTACGATTTTCTTACAGATTGATTTCAAAGAAATTTTATGTTTTGTGATTTAGGTGTGATTTAATTACTGCAATTTCTTACCAATTTCCGATTTAGATTACCCTGATTAAGTTATGATTAAGCAATTGATTTATCATTAGCTCATTTGCATGTATGATGTCATTTGAATCACTAATTTGTTTGCGATTTATTAAGCTGATTGATTCACATCTTTGTATGATTGGGTAAATGACCTGTAAAATCAATACTATATATACTGCAGTAGGGCCCACTCTGGACGCACTAGGCCTACCAATGAATCTGGAATGCTAAAAAGCAATATCAAGTTATCAACTAGTCAAACAATCTCGACTTAGAGTATCCACATCTAAGAGGATAAAGAGATAAAGGTCAGAAATTAAAAAATCTCCTAGCAGATTGCCCCACATCTAGTTATCAACCAGTCTGCAGTTGCAATCACGGCCCCCTGGGATGGGCGGTGGATAGCTGGTGAAACAGCTGTGTTTTTACCTTCCAGCTTCACCCGCACTGCCGGGTGGAAATGTTGGGACATATCAGATATTTTACCACCAGCTGCCCCCCGCAGGGTCGGGGAAGGATGTTTTCAAAACTGACATTTAATGGTGACATTTATTTTTATATTGTATGTCATGGGTTTCACACAGACTCTAATTTTAAATAACAAATCAAGTTAACACTACCATGTAAGGCCTTTTAAGAAAATCCTTGAAATTCAATGTTCTTCCAGTTTTCCTGCTTTTTGATGTGACAGAATTTACCATCCCTAAAACTGAGAATGGAGCTGGGAATGGAATAAACTCATCTTCAAATCCTAGAAACTGAACAGGAAGAGTTATTGAGTCCAAAAACGTATACAGCGTTGCCTGATCCACCATTTCTTTAATTTCTTGATATTTTCCTCAGTTGCAGCTGTCAAAAATATTGCTACTCTTCACTGGAGCTCTTCTCAAAGAAGCTCGGCAGATCGCACCTGCCGGGCGAGGTGGCGTAAATAATTGAAAAGAAATGTCTTACACATTGTTTGTGAAGAAATTCATTCGAGCAAGATACTGGCCAAGGCTAAAAACGTTATGGTATGTGAAGTTAGATTCCTGCTAATGATGACAAAATTAGTATACGTTGAGCATTTACTCGTTGATTCATTTGTCATATGTTTTCGCGACCTTATTATCTAACTCAATTATTTTTAATATCGTCTTGTTTCGATTAGGTAGTTAATTAATATCTGACTTAACTAAGTAACTATAAAATGTGCGAGTTTGAATTATGTTTCCCACATGGAGTAGGTTAGCGATGACTAAATAGACCTATTTTCGGATCTCCACTAATTTGTAGAATGGCAGTGGCTAGGATTACGGTGCCGTAATCCTAGACCCACAGGCTAGGATTACGGAAGTTCCGTAATCCTAGCGAGTCCTAGCTAGGGCTGTCTAGAATTACGGAAGTTTTTATACCGAGTGCAATTAAGCGTGCAGGTCGCCTTATATTGCATGTTGACATTTATATCCCCGTACCGCCTATATTCGATCAGTTTACTAAAATCGCCCGCCGCATATTTCTATACAAGAGCAAAAAATATTTCAAACGATAAAATAGTTAAAAGTAATCATTTTTACAATAATTCTATGAAATAAAGTTCTTATTTCATCAAAACATCGTTTTTAAATCGGCAAAAGTTTATCGGGCGGCCATTTTGTTTAAATTCCAGGTACACCACCTATATTCGATCAAAGGGAAGCAACTCGTATAATCATGTCAGTTTCATTACACTACACAAATAAAATAGCGCTGCACACTAATTTCAACTATTTATAACTCGTATACGAGCACAACTTTTTAAAATAAATACTCTGAACAGTAATTAAACAGTTTAAATATAGTCACCAATTGCAGTGTCTTCAGTTTTCTACGCTTTCCTGAGTTTTCACAGTTGGGTCAATAAATGGTTTCCAGCGAGTCAAAACTCATACATGAGGGCAGAAAACAACGTGCATCTGCTCATTATGCTTGTCACAACACAATGGCTTCATAAAATTGTAATAGGTAAAATAGTTTTGATAAGAGATGACTTCTTGTAAGAAACACATTTCTGTAATTAAATTCCAATCAGGAAATCAACGATAGTCGTAGCCATATATGTGCGCGTTATATTTTTTGGCAAGTATATGTTGCCGCTCTTTTACGACAACATTTCGGCCCTGGAAAATATCAATTTGAAGCGGACGGAATGTAAACAAAGCAGATTTTTGAAGTTTTCCAGGTAAATAGCGGGTGTTCATCACTCGCATTTTTGGGCTTAGTAAATTCCCGCCATTTTTAGAAGTTTTCTGTAATTTGGTCATCTTTTTTATTTGGAAACTTATTTCTGACTAAGAAAACTGTTTTGACAGTTGTGTGTCGTCCATGTAAACAAACGATGCGCACGCAATCGGAATCGAGGTCAAATAAGTAAAATTCGAAACATTTCCGTAGCTGATCGAATTTAGGTTGTGATCGAATATTGGCAGTAAGAGGATATTTGATGAATTTATACAAGTATTGGTATATTGACCATCGAGTAATCAGTTTGGTTATGGTAAAGATATAGAGTAATAAAAAAATCAGTATGGTAAAGATATAAAACGGCGGAAATTGTCTAAATGCAAATACTTTTGATACTGTATTATACAGCATGTACTTTTATCTACGCATAAATTTATAAAGTTATTAAAATACGAAAAATATATTGAGATAACAGATAATAGCAGATCGAGTTGAATAATAATACTTCAACATTTATCACGAATGCCGCTCGTGTGATCAGAGCAGACACGAATGTATATACACGAAGGTATATATACATACGTTCGTGGAGCAAAAAAAACCTTGCATGACCTTTGAATTATATTTTAAAAACGTATACAGGATCGAATGTTTACATAATTCTAATTTTATAAGATTCCTAATGACATGCAAAGCATAATCGGTTACAAATTAAAATAAATAATTAAGAAACTAAATATGACCATATTTGGAATTCGTATCACTACGCGCTTTCACAACGTAGGTCCAGTAGTAGGCTATTTAAATTGTGAGTGAACAAACGATTTAGCTACTTGATGTTTATTTCGAGGACCGAATGACGAACAAACGTATCAGATCTACTACCAAAATTAGCAACACAATTTGTTTAGATAACAATCAATTTCATTGAAACTACATTTGTGTATTCGACCACGTACATTAATAAATTTAAAAACATTCGGACTGCCTCTATTTTCTTCCACTACAAAGACAAAAATATTAGCGAAGTAAAATTCGAAGCATGCTATTCTGACATTTCTATTAATTTGTCAATAAATATATACCAATATTTGTATAATTTAACTCTTTATTGCACTCGGTATAAAAACTTCCGTAATTCTAGACAGCCCTAGCTAGGACTCGCTAGGATTACGGAACTTCCGTAATCCTAGCCTGTGGTTCTAGGATTACGGTACCGTAATCCTAGCCACTGCCTTGTAGAATACAGACATACAGACATCAGTCGATCAGTTGCATCCATGGCACCAACACCGGGGATGAGGTGGTGGATAGCAGGTGTTTTTACCTTCCATCTTATCCCACACTGCCAGCAGGGTTCCCACGGTCACGAAAAAGTCAGGTGAAAACTTAACTTTTTCAAGGTCAGGGAAAAGTCAGGCAATTTTGAAATTAGTCAGGGAAATTTGGAAATTGAGCAAAAGTCAGGGAATTCTTCATTAATGATCATGATAAGTGTCATTTCCTGTGAAGAAAATACCAGAAACTGAAAAAAATTCTTGCTCGCAATTATGCTCACCTGAAGGATAATTTTAAATTATGGTTACTTTGTTAATCGACGGCCCTAAAACTACTACCTGAAACTTTTTAGTTTCATATCGAGCAAATATAACCTTCTATTCACTCTTTCCCTTGTGCTATTTTGGTCTAACGAAAAGGCCCGATCGCTTGGAAAGTCAGGGGAAACTGCTGTCCGGTCAGGCAATTTTGTCGTAGAATATTTTTGGGAACCCTGGCCAGGTAACTGTGGGGGTTTTATACCTGCGATAATAGCAGGGACATAAAATGGTGGAAAAGGCCTGGATTTTGCTGGACAAAGCGTTCAATGCAGAATTTCATGTGCGATGGCAACTGGATGCAACTGACTGGTGCATAATGCTTGTCCTACAAACATGACTTCGGGTTTTGTAGTCTGACATTTTTACATTCTTTTTCCCTATGTAACTGAGTATCTATATAATAGATCTTGATTTCTGATTTTCCCTCATGGAAGGATTGAGATATTTACTTTTCAATGGGTTTTCAAAAGCCTTGCCATATTGACAGTTGAGGCTTTTTCTGGTAAAATCTCTGTATATTGATATCTGGACATTGGACAATAGAAATATGAATACAAAAACCAGTCTAACTCGGCCACACTTGTTTGTGCAATTAGATCAGGAAAACACATGACAATTACATGTAAGTTAAGGGGAAAACCATCTTGCACAAAGTGACAAAGTCCTGGCTTTCATCTATCATGTGATTGGCAAATTTTGCAGTATAATGCAATTGTCAAATGTTTTTGTGACCCAACAGCCCTTATAGTTGGGAGTCCAATTGGGGAAAAGTCGCTTATTTTTCATGGTCCATGGCATTTTTTAGTAGAAGTGTTTCAGTACAATATTTGTATAGCCCAATATCAAGTGCCTACGGTTTGGGTGGATGCCAAGCGCAAAACTCCCTGTGAAGGTCAGAATATAGGTCAAAGGTCAATCAAGTGCATATATCATACAGGTCTTTGAAATTGTACAATATCTTGGTCAGTTTTACAGGTAGAATAATCAGAATGGTATCAAAGTGAAGCTATTGGATTGGTCTTGCATTTTAAATCAGTTTGAATAAATGAATTAATTTGCATATTCGTGAATATTAATGAGTTTGTCGAAAAAAGGTAATTTTTTATAAAAAAATCGATGCGTATAGTCGACAATATTTTGCCGTTTTTTTTGTTATTCCAACTTTTTAAGGAACCAAATGGTATCAAAATCAAGGTAAGACATAGAGCTTTCAATATATGTCAATACATGTATAATTATGCGTTTTAATTATATGCAAAATGGCTGCCAAAGGTGGGTGGGGTGAATTTAATCAAAACGACAAAAATCGCAATATCGACAATATTAACTTATACACGCATACAACATATTCCTTATCAAATTTGATTTCATTAGTGAATGTGATTATGATTTATAATCTGATTTAGTACATTTATGCTAATTAGCTCATTGAATATTCATTACTAGTCTGTTCGAAAATTAATAACTTTTGAACTGTATTATGCGTTGCAATAATCATTGGCGAACCACTAAAGTTACTCGATCCCCGTTGTCAAAATTACACCGTTTGCAATTTATAACACTTACAGGCGATGTTAACACCTAGTTTATTCATTGTATACATGGAGTGTCTAATGGTTGTAAACTCACACCTCAACAGGTAGGTTTTGGCCTTGCTTTGCACCAAGCAACACGTTCAAAAGCTTTAGTTGAATTTTTTCATGCTGCTAATCACACTGTATGTATCACTATCATTGAAGGATTGATAACTCCATAGCTAACCATATTAGTATGTAAAAAATTGAGGAGTTTATATTCCTAGCAATATTGAGCATGGAGTTTTCGTACACTGCTCTTGTGACGACATCGATGTGCTGGAGTCTACATTGGATGGTCAAAATACATTCCACAGTACACAGATGGTTGTTTGGCAACGACAAACAACTGGAGATGTTGACCCATTGCAGATACAGGATGGTGATAGTAACCCAGGCTTAGAAAGAAGTTGTGACAGTGAGGCAATGAAGAGTCTCCACGATTTACACATGACAAGGATGCCTCATGGAAATAGAGCTCAGTCTGTACCAAGAGCTGATGAAATAGATACAGAGACATGGTTTCCCAGAAGATGAATGTGTAAATGCCCATATAGATGCCACATGTTGGCTATTATGTAGACAAACTGACATGGAAGAACAAACTGTTCCAGCATGGAGAGTCAACGAGCCACGTAAATCCACCGATGACAACAAATGACTTGCTCCCAATCGTACAGGCACCTGCGGATGACTTTGATACTATAACTACTGTTATTGATAGCTTTGTAGCAATAACAAATAACCTTGGACAAACCTATACGGTGATTACCGGGGACCAACCTCTTTATGCAAAAAGGAAAGAACTCACATGGGCCAAACAAGAGTAGTACGAGTATAAAGACGTCATGTTCAGACTTTGGGGCCTCCATGTCTGCTTCAATTGAAGGCGGTCGGTCAGCATATGGAATATGTTGGTCTTGACGATATGTGGGTGGATGGTGGTGTTTATCCCCTAAACGTAACCTAAAATATGATGGAAGGGAAGGCCTACTACAGAGCAGTGCGTGCACACACCGTAACTTATGAGGCTTTGTGGTGCCTGGGGTTGAAAATGTTTGAAACTTGGTTGAAGCAAAAGGCTTGTGGTGCTAGCACAGTTATTGAGCAGGTAGAAAAATCATCGTCAGAGCCAAAGGATGTTTTCAAAACATCAAAGCTAACTGGATTTGACCAAGATGTAAAGAACAAGGCTAAGAAGTTAAACGAAGATATTCGGAATGTCAATTTGATCGGCCAGATGGAAGAATTCGACAAACTGTTCGTAGGCAACAAGAACTATATGTTGTGGAAGACATATATGGATATGGTCGACATTCTGCTTCTGTTTATTCTAGCAGAAAGAGAAGGTAACTTGAAACTTCACATAGAAGCATTTTCTGCCATGTTGCCGTGGATGACTGCTTATGGTCACCTTAACTATGCACGATGGGGACCAGTATATTTAGCAGAAAGGAAAGATCTCGATATCAGAGCCCCAGAAGTTTATCAAGAGTTTATGGATGGATAATTTGTAGTCAAGAGAAGTTATAATAATTTCAGTCAAATCCCGACCGATCAAGCCACAGAGTGGATCAATAAACTGTGAAAAACGAGCAATGGAATTATAGGAATAACAAGAGCAGACTCAACAAGAGACAAGCTCAAATATATCACATAAAATGAGAGCTCTGTATGCAGGCAACGGAGATGAAGAAGATGACTTTACATTCACAAGAGTTGACTTTCAACGTTCACGTGTACAACTTGATGAAAACCATGTACAAGCAATGCTGAAACGACTGGGCATACTGGATGTCTTTTGTTGCAAAGGACTAGACTCACTCACGGATACAGATGTTGCAGTTAACAGAATTGTTTTACCCATAGAAGTGTGTTCAAAAGTTGTATCCATTGTAACCAAAATATGTGGCAACGACAGAAATAAGCCAAGATCTATTGGAAGCACGAACACGTGGTTAATCAAGTGTTCTAAAGACTGCCGAAGAGAGACTTGTTTCAAAGAAAACGCCTTTCTTTGACCCTATGAAAAAGCTGAAATTAGAAACGTTTGCTACAATGTACCAAGATCAAGTTAAAACTAAGCAAACAACACAGATAATTAAAGCTGATAGACAATTAATGCAACGATTATTTAACGCTGCTAATGCTGGGAGAATTGTAGACATAGCCTCCGTATTGAAACATGAGTAATCGGAAGTTCCACTGTCACTCGCAAAAGTTGGCGGAATGATGAATAAAACAACCAAGTCAGATCTACTTGCAGTCCTTACAACTGATAATTCCGTTCCAGTCGCAGAGATGCTTTCGATATCCACTTTGTCTTCCGCGCTCGTGATAGATGGACATGCATTTATACACACCTGACGGCTGCGTTACATTTGGAGATTACGGAAATGTATTTTAAAAATGTAATAAAGTATTAAGATACACAAACACACCGAATTGACATAGTATTCGACAGAAACGCATGAAAATCCTCAGTAAAGACAAACACCAGAAACAAGCGTACCGGCAGACGTCGTCCAATTCGTAGGATAATAACTGGCCCAGATATACCCTTGCCACAATCCAGGAATAACTTCTTGACCATGAGGCAGAAACAAGGCAGATATAGTTAGATTCCTTTCCGAGTGTTTGCAAGCAAAATCAGAGACGTTACCAAGAGAGAAAGATCTTGTTATAGGAGGAGGATACCAGGATGTACTAAAGATTACATCAAATACGGTAGACGTGAAGTACTTCAACTGTCTACAAAGCACGAGGAAACTGGTTGTTCTCCATGCTTTGCATGCTGCAAAGGAAGGGTATAAACGAATAGTTATAAAATGTGAAGATACAGATGTGCTTCTATTGCTGATATATCATCTCGGACAACTAAATATTGAAGTATAGATGATGGCTGGGACATCAAAGAAAATCAAACTATATCCTACCCATGTATAATATCGCAGAAGATGCCTGAAGATGTCCGCCGAAACATTTTAGGGTTCCACGCATTGACGGGCTGTAACACCACTTCATCCTTTTCTGACAATGGCAAGAAAACCTGCTGAAAAAGTTACCCACCTTGATCTCCAATCGGATATTGGAAGATACACACATTCAGATAATGCAAAGCAGTTTGTATGCTTACTGTATGGTGTAAACTAAGAATCTGTAGATGCTGCAAGATGTTCCCTGTTTATTAAAGCAAAGAAAACACTTGAAATGCTTCCACCAACGAGAGATGCTCTGGAACTGCATATTGCAAGGGCTAACTATCAAGCAGCTATATGGATACAGGCTAATGTATCAATAATAGATACAGAAATAAAACCAACCGATACCAACGCGTGGTAAGAAGGACCTGATCGATTAGAAATCATCTGAAAACGTTTGAAAACTGTACACAATGCATGTATTGAGCTAACAAGTTGTGGGTGTAAATCCAAGTGCAAATCCATTCGCTGCAAATGTTTTAAGACATCGTTGAAATGTACACCTGTGTGTGGCTGTGATGGTGTTGATTGCGCCAACCCTACATAGAACTGATACTTATATTGTCGAGATCAATCAATAACTGAAACATTTTGCACTGGTCGTACGTTGTGACATGTTTACCTGTTTTACTTGTAACAATACATGCACTATAAGTTTTAAATATGATTTGCCATCATATCGTCATCTTGCGATAATATACTATTGTTTTAAATGAACTGTTGAATTGTGTTGGTATGTGCACTTAAGGTAGTTCTGGACATCGTCGATTTCAAAAGGTGATGTTTTTGCTTGAAGTACGAAGAACATATATCATACCTATCTGTGTTCCTTAGTATATAGCGGTTTTTAAAAATTATCATTAAGTCGCATGAAATATCTATTTGGCGCCATTTTCGGACGCAATGTGTCAATACTATAATTGACCTTACTAAGCCCCGAACTACCTGAAGTGACATTTGGTCTAGTTTCATTATATTGGTAATTATCTTAAATCAATGTAATAAACATAACTTCCGATGATAATATTTAACTAAATACTTATATTGCAAAACGATGCCAGTTTCAACGATATTGAGATATTCCTGATTTGTGAATCAATTTACCCCACCCACTTCAAACCATCCACCATGCTCCCATTACTGAAGGAATATTACTTGTGACATATATATTTTTAAAAGCTGAATATCTCACCATTAAAATGGTATCATTTAGGCTTTTAAATAGTAAAAATGAAGATGTTATGACAAATGTATTGTTGATAACCTCCAATTTTTAACAAACTTTTGCCGTTTTTTTAGTATTTTCATCAATATTCATGAATATGCAAATGAGCTGATTTTATATAAATTATGTCAAACAAAAGCCCAATATGTAAGCTTCATTATGACACTATTTGGAAACAATTCAACATAAAATTGACCAAGATATAGGGATTTTTCAAGATGGATATACAAAAAATGCACTTAGTTGACCTTTGACCTCATTCTGAGAAAACGAGGCAATTTCACGGTTGGCATCCGGCCATTTCAGATTGCACACATATCAAGGATAACATTTAGCATGGATGCCATATTCTACTCTCCGATGCCATGGCCCGTCACATTTTCTCCCTATGGACTCCCGACTATTATAGGATATTTTGAAAACAAGCCGCATTGCATGAAAATGCAGTCCAATTTTGCGAATGTGGCATGAACTAAAGTAATCGAGTACTGTGAAGCCGCACTTAGGTCCCGTTATTAGCTCACCTGTCACAAAGTGACAAGGTGAGCTTTTGTGATCGCTCTTCGTCCGTCGTCCGTCGTCCGTCCGTCGTCCGTTCACAATTGCTTGTGAACACACTAGAGGCCTGATCATAATGAAACTTGATCACAATGATCATCTCCATAAAATCTAGGTCAAGTTCGATATTGGGTCATCTGGGGTCAAAAACTAGGTCACTAGGTCAAATCAAAGGAAAACCTTGTGAACACATTAGAGGTCACAATTTGAGCCTAATCTTTATGAAACTTGATCACAATGATCATCTCTGTAAAATCTAGGTCAAGTTCGATATTGGGTCGTCTGGGGTCAAAAACTAGGTCACTAGGTCAAATCAAAGGAAAACCTTGTGAACACATTACAGGTCACAATTTGAGCCTAATCTTTATGAAAATTGATCACAATGACCATCTCTATAAAATCTAGGTCAAGTTCGATATTGGGTCATCTAGGGTCAAAAACTAGGTCACTAGGCCAAATCAAAGGAAAACCTTGTGAACACACTAGAGGTCACAAATTTAGCCTGATCATTATGAAACTTGATCACAATGATCATCTCCATAAAATCTAGGTCAAGTTCGATTTTGGGTCATCTGGGGTCAAAAACTAGGTCACTAGGTCAAATCAAAGGAAAACCTTGTGAACACATTAGAGGTCACAATTTGAGCCTAATCTTTATGAAAGTGATCACAATGATCATCTCTATAAAATCTAGGTCAAGTTCGATATTGGGTCATCTGGGGTCAAAAACTAGGTCACAAGGCCAAATCATTGAAAAAGCTTGTGAACACACTAGAGGTCACAATTTGAGACCAATCTTTATGAAAATTGATCACAATGATCTTCTCTATAAAATCTAGGTCAAGTTCGATATTGGGTCATCTGGGGTCAAAAACAAGGTCACAAGCCTTTGAAGGCCAAATCATTGAAAAAGCTTGTGAACACACTAGAGGTCACAATTTGAGCCTAATCTTTATGAAACTTGATCACACTGATCATCACTATAAAATTTTGGTCAAGTTTGATATTGGGTCATCCTGAGTCAAAAACTAGGTCACGAGGCCAAATCATTGAAAAAGCTTGTGAACACACTAGAGGTCACAATTTTGATCTTATCTTTATGAAACTTGATCACAATGATCATCATTATAAAATTTAGGTCAAGTTCGATATTGGGTCATCTGGGGTCAAAAACTAGGTCACGAGGCCAAATCATTGAAAAATCTTGTGAACACACTAGAGGACACAATTTTGACTCTATCTTTATGAAACTTGGTCACAATGTTTATCTCTATAAAATCTAGGTCAAGTTAGATACTGTGTCATTTGGGCCAAAATCTAGGTCACTAGGCCAAACAGGTGAGCGACCCAGGGCCCTTTGGACCCTCTTGTTTTTTAGAAATGCTTGTGTTCTACAAACTTCTGGTGGATATTAATTTTGTCAACTTTTTTTTTTCAGGTTTGATTGTGTGTTGCTTTGAGACATCGGTTTAAGTTTTCCTTATTTTTTTACTGGGTTTATTTCTGAAAACAACTTTTGAATAACACCTGTGTTGACTATGCTCCAACGGCTAGTCGGCTACTTAAAAGTAGTGTGGATTTTTAAGGAAGGATACTGATTTTAGTGCCCTCACTTTTACACCGGGTAAAAGAAGTGGGAATGAAGAAGGCTCTTTTCAAAGAAATGAATTTGTAGGTGTTGGATGCTGACAAGCGACATGGAGTCTGGTTACAAGATTTGTTCAATGTTACATTAGTCCAGAACTTCATTGATGTGCAGGATAATGAGGAGAACTGGATATTGGATAATCATATGGTTGCTTTGAAAAACTGGCTGAAGTTTTGGACAACATGTCAGGTATGATATATTTAATGACTTAGCTATGGTGTTACTAATTGTACTTATCACAGTGATTCATTTTCAAATATAATGATTAATAATAGGCTGATTTAATAGCAATTCCGAAAATTCAGTTGTACTAAAGTATTTCATATTTTGTTATGCCCCGCCCCATCTTTGACGAGGGGGTATATTGCTTTGCTCATTTCTTACAGTCAGTCGGTAGACCAAATGGTTTCCGTTTAATAACGCAAGAACGCTTTGCCCTAGGATCTTCAAGTCTTAGATGGAGGTTGTTCAGCAATAGTAGACGACTGAGAGAGATGGCTGTTTATGATCAGATGATAGTAGATTCAAGGCCATGCTGATTTATTCAAGAATTGTCCTTGTGGATGTGAAGTTCCAATTAACATTGGTGACAAATTGACTATAGCATGGGTAATTAATTAACCTCTTCTTTAATTATTACAAGATGATTTTAGCTACATTAATAAATTTTAATGATTATTATCTCATGTCTCATGATTTTAAGTTTAGGCTGCCTTTATTGATGGCCTTAAAATAACTTTGTGTGGAGTAACTCCAACCTCAATTTTGACACTTGGTAGACCTGTATAAGTGGGTCACTTAGTGACAAGCTAAGCTTTTGTGATCCCTCTTCATCTGTCTGCATTCCATTCTCAATTTACTCGTGAACACAGTTGAGGTCACAAATAAAACTTAAATCTTTATGAAAATCAGTCACAATGATTATTATGACTTGTTAGTCCCCTACCGGTGAAACCGGAGGGGACTTATGGTTTACGCTCTGTCAGTCAGTCAGTCAGTCTTCACAAAAGTTTGTCCAGAGCATAACTTCAAAACTAAGCAAGCTATGACTTTGAAATTTCACATGTGTGTAGATATCAATTAGGAGAAGTGCTATGCACAAGAACCATAACTCTGCCTTACTTAATTTTTGAGTTATTCCCCTTTGTTAATTTTCTTACTTAAATTTTGTCCGGAGCATAACTCTGTTACCAAAAAAGATATGATTTTGAAACTTTACATGAGGATAGATATTAAGGAGGAGAAGTGCAGTGCACAAGAACAATAACTCTGCCTTACTTAATTTTTGAGTTATTCCCCTTTGTTAATTTTCATACTTAAATTTTGTCCGGAGCATAACTCCATTACCAAAAGAGATATGATTTTGAAACTTTATATGAGGATAGATATTAATGAGGAGAAGTGCAGTGCACAAGAACAATAACTCTGCCTTACTTAATTTTTGAGTTATTCCCCTTCGTTAATTTTCATACTTAAATTTTGTCCGGAGCATAACTCCATTACCAAAAGAGATAAGATTTTGAAACTTTACATGAGGATAGATATTAATGAGGAGAAGTGCAGTGCACAAGAACAATAACTCTGCCTTACTTAATTTTTGAGTTATTCCCCTTTGTTAATTTTCTTACTTAAATTTTGTCGGGAGCATAACTCCATTACCAAAAGAGATATGATTTTGAAACTTTACATGAGGATAGATATCAATGAGGAGAAGTGCAGTGCACAAAAACCATAACCCTCCCTTGCTTAATTTTTGGTTTATTCCCTTTTGTTAATTTTCATACTTCAATTTTGTCGGGAGCATAACTCCATTACCAAAAAAGATATGATTTTGAAACTTTACATGAGGATAGATATCAATGAGGAGAAGTGCAATGCACAGGAACCATAACTCTCCCTTACTAGTACTTGATTTTTGAGTTATTCCCCTTTGTTAATTTTCATACTTAGATTTTGTTCGGAGCCCTAAACGTAAATAAAAAAAATACTCGGAGGGTAAACACCTTGGAACTGTCTGGTGAGAACTGTAGCAGGCTTAAACTAGTTTAACGGCGCCAACCTCACACTACCCTGTTACAATTGGCTACCGGTAGGGGACTTTCATTGCTTGGCAATAGTCTTGTTGAATTTGGATTCTATATTTGTCGTTTTTGACAGGTATTATTAATTACCATTTATTGTTTAACTGCTGCAACTGCAAAAATAGACAAAATACAATGGTATTTAGGGTTTTAGTTTTAAGATTTCCATCCGTAGATTTCTGCAGCGACCAATAATTGTACTTGAACTTTTAGTCTGATTCGCGATTATCCGAGTCGTCCAACAGGTGCAACAGCTCTTGTTATTAATAGTATGCATACTATGCAGTTATTTTTGTATTGACAACTGTTTTTCAGGCTAACAGAATGCTTGGCATGGCAGTGTGGACATACTACTTGGACCTGTGGCAGTTGCAGCTACACAATCCGATGTCTCACAGATAATGAGGAATTCGCTGAAAAAATCAACTCTACCATTGAGCTTAAAAGAGAAATACTTGATTATGTACAGCATCAGTTGATTCTAGAAAGTATAACATTTGCTACACGTGGTTCCATTGATTGGTATATCAAAAACTTGTTTCAAAGTCTATATGTATGACCCAGATGCCGATTTATTTTACGAGTCCACAAGTATGCCATTATTTAATACAAAATTTGTCGCCTGGAAATGGCACTGAATTGTAACACAAAAAATCCATACATGGACATTAGATGTCCACATTCTTAAATGAATCCATGCCCACAAACATAACAAAAGTAACTGATATTGAAATCATGTCGATCTTAATTTTTAAAATTGTGGAACAAATATGAGACACCCCAGAACAGTGTATGACATTAATTCTGGTGTAAGGGTCTTTTACAGTGGTTTTCTAGCATATGAATTTCTTTCTGACACTGTGTTTTTTAAGTCGACATAATTGAATGTCACTCCCTTGGTATTCTTCCTTCCCCATCCTATTTATAATGTAATCTGAAAAAGTAAATTGATATTTATATATCGATATATAAAAAACAACCATTGCATCATATTTATACTAATACTCATTTAATGAAATTGCATAATGGATAATGGTTATATAAATGTGTTTAAATACGCTTTAACAGTTACTACACGGTTCCGGGGAAGCTTGCCTCTGCCCCCCTGCCTTTCCCTAAAAAAAACCTTTGTTGATCATCTTGATCTGTAAGCCAGAGTCTATAGTTTTACTCTGTTCCTGTAACTTGTCCCCAAAGAGGACTGTGGGTGACATGTTTGTCTCATTGGCACACAGGCACTTAAACGAGTAGTCAACATCTTTTCTAATTGATTCCCGGCGTTGGCTGTTGATTTTGCAATAGTACTGCAAATGCTCTTGAACGAGTCACCAATACATTCTTTAAGAAAGGCAACATCCAGATTGTTGTTGGCATAAGTGTGGTTCATGGCTGCCACGAGAGGACCTGCTGCCTTATTCAGATTATCTACAATCGCATATTGTTTGGTTATGTCTGTCGATTTTACACTGTTGTCTAGTTGATTCCACAGGAATTTGTCAATCTTTGGAACTTGAAGGGCCTCAACATTGACAGGCCGTTTGTACTTTAGCTTCAAAGATTGTACTTTGTTTTTGTCAATTCTAGCAGGTTGTAACGATTTATTGACTACCTTAGTGATAGTGTCATAGATGGCCACCACTGTTTCTTCCTTCTGAATGAAAAAGTAGTCAAGCCCACCCTGTACCTCGTCATTAATTTTTGATGGAATCTGGCCAGATGTGAAGGCCTTGGATGGTTTAACAGTTTGTCAATATTGATGCCTCCATCTTCTTTTTGCTAACACACTCAGACCTGAATCGTTGTCCTTTCTTTTCAGACTGGATTGGATTTCGTTGACATACGCGGACAAAAATGAATAATCAACATTAAATCCCATTGAAAAAAAACACATTTTACATTGACAATTATCACAAAATGTATACAGTCCAACCTGCCTTAAGCAGCCAGCCAAGGGATGCAGCCAATTTGGCTGCTTAAGCCAGGTGACCACTAAACGGAGGGGCTGAATACTGTGCAAGGGGGGGTCGGTTTCGAGCATACATTGTACTTATTTAATGAGACAGGACCTGGTGTATCATAATGGGTTGTTATACTTAACCGTATCGCTATTCACTTCCCCACGTTCACCAACCTGTGTCTTAAACACGATGTTGTTTCTTTTCAGAAACGAGTCCAACCACCCGTTACTACCTTTAAAGTCACTGAAACCTAATTCCGTAGCAAAAGTCCTGGCTTTTTCTTGGATCAAAGGTCCTGAAATGTTCACAAGACGCGCGGTAGCATCCAAAAACCAACGATGCACTAGACTGTTAAGTTCACTGTACTCTGTCTCCCTCCTAGGGCGTTTCAGACCTAAGTTCCCATTAGACTCGAATTCATCCATAATTTCACGTTTTCTTTTGAGCACATTTTGGACCTGGGTACGCCCGACACCCATTTCTGTTGCCACAACACGAGAACTTTTCCCACTTTCAAACAACTTAAGACATTTTACCCTCTCCTCAAAGTCAAACATTTACGTTTAGCACTCGACATAATTCCAGGATTTGTGATTAAAATTTACAGTGTGATTGTACAATGCGATCAGTCACAGACTTTCAAAAGAATGGATGTTCGATAAAAATTCAAAATCGATCTGATTTTGGTAGAAATGCTTCATTTAACAAGTTTGCTAATTGCAAAGAACAAGTGTGATTTTGGCCTCGATAATTATCATCATTTATCAACAAACTTTCTCACCACGCGTGAAGATCAGTAGCTACCGATACATGTGCAAATTAATTTAATTGTGTTAATTAGGCAATTAAAGATCAGTATGAAATATCAATAAAAGAGCACCGAATAATTTAAATATCCCCGCCCACTTCTTCTAATAAAGGTAAAATAAAGCTTGTGCGCATCATCGCACTTTGAATAAACAACTCTGATTGGCTACAGCGTGTATCGAAGCCATTCTCGTTCTTGTTCGCGGTCACGTGTAAACTGATGATTGTTTTCTTTGACACGGGTTTGAAATTACCGCGGATGATTCAAGCTATATAGATGGCCGCCGGATCGGCGCCTGGCCCCGGACCGGCGCCTGGCCGCCTAATATGGGCCATATTGAGTATTTGGGAAGCACTTTTGGTGACCGCGGACAGCAGGTGACCGCTAAATCAACGTGTAAAATAGAACAAATTTCGTTGGGGGCCTCAGAAACTGACCGTTTACACCAGGTGACCGCCGATTAAAGGTGACCGTTAAGGCAGGCCGTCTTTTGAAGCATGAAGACTGAAGTGCTTCGATTAAAAAACATTTCATAAATCGAACTATCCATCCATCCTTTTTTGGTGAAAACTTGATAAAAATTTGAATGAAAACCAAAATCATAAAAAACACTTAAGTTAGTGGGATCTTGGCATAAAGGTAATTCATAATGATAGAATGACTATGTTGAACATTTTCAAACACATTCACATTCGTATTTATTAATTTTCCACTTTAGTTTTAGGACTTTATGTGGATGGCATTTACATTAAATAAAAAAGAATAAATCAGAAGATGTAACTGGCAGCCTTGCCATTTTCTTACTTATCAACGTTCCAGTAACTTATTTATGTAATAATAACATGTACTTGTGTATTGCAATTTACTTTCTCAAGAAATATAATGTCAATTCTGTAACATGTTACAATAAATTCATATACTTTCTAATCTATTTATTGAAGCCCCTTTAAGTTCTGTAAAAAAATCCCACCATTGTGCTGTCTTCAAATTTGTATTGAAATTTAACTCGGCCTGATCTATTTCTTCTTCTGTTTTACGAACAGGTTATAATATCTTATTATAAACAATAAAGTTCCACGTTTGTTTGTTCTCTTCTGACACTGATTAAGTAGACACCACAGTTTCCTTTCCGTGTTGTTTTGTTCTTTTTTTTGTGGGGCTCATGGTCACATTCTGTTCCCTGCTCTCCTCAAGCCTTTTTGTTGGAACTCTTTCCCCTTTTTTGAGATTTGTCCTTGACTTTGTTTGGAAACTGAAACAGTTCGTCCGGGTCAGGTACACCTGTTTCAATATCTTGAGGAAGGATTTTGTAAGCCTTACTTGCAAATATGGTGATTAGTCTGTGTAGATCTACTTACGTATGTTAGTCTCCAATACAACTTGGTTTGTGCTACTAAACCCTGTGGTTAGCTTGTGTACTAACGGATGATTATGTACCAGCATCTCCACTGATCTACCGGAGCAAAGTTGGAGTCATGAAGCCCTATATTGGCATTGAAACTACATGGAGAAAGTTCACTGCATGAATTGAATTGCATTGAATTAATTCCTGTCACTGATGAGGATTTTCTTAGTAGGACCTAGGCAAAATATATCCAATGACATGTTACAACAGTACATATACACAGCATTATATTTCTTAATTATGCATTGGAGGAAAATCAACAGAATGTGCAGCAAACAATGCATTTTGATTCATAAATATAATAGTGCAGTACAAAATCATTCATCAATACAATACTTTTTTACAATACACCCCCTTCACAAACTGTTGGCCAGCCTTCGCCGTTTTTCCTCAGCGTCACTATTCACTACACGGTCACCTCCCTGGTCATTTCTTCCATTGTCTACCTCCAAAGCAATATTATATGTTTCTTATAATTGAAACAAATTACCCCACCCACTTCGGAAAAACGACACATTGTCTACAAAATATGAGAAAAAATACCAAATTAAGTGCATACATTACAATCAATAGGCAACATAGTATCAAAATTCATCAAGAAGATAAGAGAATTGGTGTTAACAAATATATTCGTTTTTTTTTCACCTCAGGGGTAGATATACCCCACCCACTTTATGCACTGCTGAGGGCCTAAAGGCACACAAAGTTGTGCATTTTAGACATTAATTTGCCTAAACATATAATTATCTAATAAATAAACGCATTAAGACATAATTTTTGTAAAGAAAAATGTACTTTTAAGCAATTGACGGGACAAAAAGAAGAAAAATACACTGAAAAACGCGATATTTTGACTATAAATGTGCCTGAATTTTTTCTGAAATGACAAATTTTCTTTCAAAAACAGTTTTAAACATCACTTTGTTTCGTTTTTCAACTTATAAGTACATTTTAAAACATATGTGTGAAAAACTATACAATACGGGTCCGTATAAGTGCACAGAATCATTTTCGCAGAAAAACGGCGGCCATCTTGGACGCCATCTTGGATGCAGAGCGGTTGTGAAAGAGAAAATTTATAAGAAATGGATTTTCTTAATGTTCGGTCATATGACTAACTATGGTGCAAGTTTAATCGATGGGCTCAAATTTTGAATAAATCGCCCTCAGCTCTTAGGCTAATAGTCAATGTCACTTACATCCACAATCTTCTTATGTCTCAGGATGAAATTGTGTAAGACACAACACGCCGATATTACAATTGGAATTTCCTCCTGGAGGCTCATGTCCAAATATTTTAACCTACGACACTTGCATTTCAACAAACCTATAGCCCGTTCAATGTCTACCCTGGTCGAAGAATGGCACTTGTTAAAGTTTCTTTCAACGACATTAGGATGACCATTGTCTCTGTATGGCACCACTAAATTCACAGAAGGGAATATGCTGAGTCCCCAAGCACTTAGAATTCCTCAGGTAAATGGGCAATCAGGTCACTTACAGGACTGTTCCTTAACACACGGGCATCATGCACGCTTCCAGGGTGGGTTTAGATCAGTGTTTTTACTAGCGCATGTTTTTGACGATCGGCGATGGCAGTTTCTGGCTATCTGTGTCACTGGCTGTGTCATACTCGGTCAATAGTTAAGGTACATTGGGGTGCTTTTATCAGATTCCAACTGTGTGCATTCCGATTGTTTGTGTCCTTGTTCAAGGCATACCCTACACGTCCACCCATTTAGGCATGCTTGTTTAGTGTGGCCAGTTTGAAAACATGCGTACACCTATTTGACTGAGAATTTGTATCCATGATGGTTTCTAGTTTAGAAAAGCTTTAACATTTCCCCTTCCATATAACTCCAGCCATGAGAATGTGTTGTATGAGATTAAAATCTGTCGTCCGAAAATACCAACAAAATAATTTATCGTATAACCCTATTTACCTCATTGAGCCATGTTACACAGGACATTGCTGTTTGATCATTTATTAAAGTGTTCCCATCTTCTTGTGCGTTTATCATGTCATCAATATAATCATTGACTTCCTGGTCTGTGACCTCATAGTTACCTCTGTGGAATATAACATTCCTGTCTTCACGGCACTAAAATAAAACGATTACAAAATAAATATTTAAGCGATTGAGAAACACAGAAGCTTTTAATCAGTAAGCATTAATTTATAGTTCCGAAATAATATAAAAAATATGTCTTTTTTCTTGTCAATGTCCTTTTCTGGTTTTTTGTTCTTGACTGTATGTAAAATTCTTTATTTACAACAACATTCATGGTACATTTTCCTTTTTTTCTCGTTTTTTCTGAATTGAAAGAAAAACCCGCATAACTCATGTGTACATATGCTTTTGCACTCCTCGTGAGCCAATATAGATTATATGGCCTTCGAAAGAAATCATACATCCTGGAATGGTTCTATTAAAATTTTCAGCAAATATTTGTGTCCATCCTGAATGTCTTGGTAATTGATGTGTGCCTTTCAGTGCACTGATCGTTTTCTTATCCGTGACATAATCGTGGTCAAATGAAAAAGTTCTTGTCACCTTTTATTCCTTTATGTTGAATATCGCTCAAAACAGTATCCCTTGTGTCACATCCTGATAAATATGGACTGTACATAACTCTTAAGTGCAAATCTGGAATGGAAAATTTGGTAAGTTTCCTCAACTTACTGAAAAAGATCATTATTAGATTGACTATGGCGAAAGTAGTGTGAGTTTCTAGTAGGAACACTAATACTTGTAAAGAGGAACCATCTACACCTCTCTGTACTAAAGGTACTAAAGCCTAGTATAAAAGTATGTGTCTCTTTTTGCGGGCCAGATATGCAGCAGAACTAATACACCACTTATTTCGACTGTGGTTTCTTTCCTGCAGTAGTCATTCATTCTTTGCCTTTCGTAATACTGATTTTGAAAATGGAATTGTGTAGTTCCTTTCAGAAAACTGTTTCTGTGGCATATCCCCTAGAAGTTGATAGTGAAGTTTCGTTGCCGGTTTTGTTTCCAGTTTTGTCTGTAGGAGTTATCGTTTTTTTCCTTGTAAATGTCTTTTTCCGATTTTTGTTCTTCGGTTTAGGTAATAACCCTATTTTACCTCATTGAGACGTGTTACACATGCCATTGCTGTTTGATCATTGATTAAAGTGTTCCTATCTTCTAGAGCGTTGATCATATTATCAATATAATCATTGACTTCCTGGTCTGCGACCTCATAGTTACCTCTTTGGAATATAACATTCCTGTCTTCACGGCACTAAAATAAAACGATTACAAAATAAATATTTAGGCAATTGAGAAACACAGAAGCTATGAATCAATAAACATTAATGTATAGTTCCGAAATAGTTTAAAAACCGTCAATATTAAAACAGTATAATGCAATTATGTCGTATAAGTATATTACTTTGAAATAGCGAGGCCCCACCCCCTGGCGGCCATGTTTTTTGACGAATCAAAATTATTTGAAGGAATTTGGTAGAGGGTCACCCAAGGAACATGTGTGTAAAATTATTTCGAAATCGGACCAGTGGTTTCTGAGAAGAAGATTTTCAAAGTTTTCTATAGAGCTATATAGAAAAAAAGGAGCCCCACCCCCTGGCGGCCATGTTTTTTCACAAATAAAAATTATTTGAAGGAATTTGGTAAATAGTCACCCAAGGAACATATGTGTAAAATTATTTTGAAATCGTACCAGTGGTTTCTGAGAAGAAGATTTCAAAGTTTTCTATATAGGAAAAAGGGCCCCACCCCCTGGCGGCCATGTTCTTTTACGAATCAAAATTTATTTGAAGGAATTTAGTAAAGGGTCACCCAAGGATCATTGCTGTAAAGTTTCAAAACAATTGGCCTAGTGGTTTCAGAGGAGATGTTGTTTGAATGAATTGTTGACGCACGCACGGACGACGGACGAAGAGCGATCACAAAAGCTCACCTTGTCACTATGTGACAGGTTAGCTAATTATTAGATCGAGCATTTCAACCAAACCAGCAGTGTGATGAAGTACTGTAAATATATCTGGGTAAAATATCCTGGTCAGAGAGAGTTTAATGACCTTAGCTAATTAAGGTGTGAATAGGGGGCTATAAACATTGATTTTGATGATAGTGTTAGGATATTACAACATATCACAAAATAAGAAAATGGTGAACCATCACTTTAATGGCGCACATAGTCGGTATTAACTAGAAGGGGTTTTGACACAAAAAGGGCCATAACTCAAAAAAATAAATAGCTAACAAAATATTGCTGACAATATGCATAACTAGGCTTGGTACCAACTATTGAGTGAAGTTTCATTGAAATCCGACCAATGGTTAAGGAGAACGAGCGCGAACAAACTTTTTGACATTCATCCTGACAGACATTCATCCATATTGACATCCACACATTCAGACAGACGGACAAACAGACGGACAGACAGTCTCCCCCACTCTATGTGGGAGACATAATTATCCCACACTTTTGCCTGTGGTGAGGATGTTTGCACGATCCTCAGTTTGTAACGAGACATTATTTTTATCACAAACTGAATTGAATTATACGCAGGAAATGTCAATTAACACACATATAAGGGGACTTTTTTCAGCCGGACACCGGAGCAGTAGTTATAACCTTTAAGTGATATAAATAAAGCCTTCTCATTTTTATAAACAACATTAGAGATGTATGTCGAAAATGAATGAAACTATTAAATATTTGCATGGAACTTAAATTATGTAACATTTTAATTCTAACAGTGATGATGCACGCGACGTTTTAAGCGAAAGGCAACATTTTCAGCATGATAAACTTATTCATAAAACACATTCAACGACACCAGATCGTTCTCATTATAGATTGAAATAAACATTGGTCCAGACGCATTTAAATTAAGAAATTTAAAAATTTCATTGAACGTAAACATTTATTTAAAAAAAAATGAGTATCTCAAAAAGCGATACAGTTAAGCAAAATTATACAACTACATGTGACTTATTTCCATGACGTTAGTCATCTTGCTTTCTGTAAAACCTTTTTGCTCTTCAGACTTGTGGCATTTCCGGTCTGACACCTGAGAAGTCGGGCCACAAATTATTCCATGATTTGCAAAATAATTGTTGATTTTAAGAAAACTACTGTAGTTTTATTTTAAATGTTTTGTTACAAACTACATTGCAATATTTGTGTTATTTCCCGCAAACCTCAGCTATAAATTTATATTTCTAAAGCTAAAACAACTGTGTTAGATAGCAAGTTCGATTTATGTCCTTTATTTTCATATCAAAAACATTTATCTTAATTTAATACTGAGGGAAATATACAATAATAATATACGTGTCGGCTTATTACCCGTGACCCCCACCTTTGGCGTTACGTCAACGCACACCATATGCATATGAGAATGCAACCTGCCTGCCATGGGTGTTCACATAATACGTACCGTATACAAATACCAGCACATTTCAGTTACAGGAAAAGCATAATGGTCAATGTAATCAAACAAAATTCTATATACTAATCTTAAATTTACCATTATTAGTTTTGTTCCAGTGTTTTCTTTACCATTGTTTTCTGACACACACTTGCCTTTACCATTGTTTTCTGGCACACACTTGCCTTTACCATTGTTGTCTGACACACACTCGCCTTTACCATTGTTTTCTGGCACACCATTGCCTTTACCATTGTTTTCTGACACACACTCGCCTTTACCATTGTTTTCTGACACACACTTGCCTTTACCATTGTTTTCTGACACACACTTGCCTTTACCATTGTTGTCTGACACACACTCGCCTTTACCATTGTTTTCTGGCACACCATTGCCTTTACCATTGTTGTCTGGCACACACTTGCCTTTACCATTGTTGTCTGGCACACACTTGCCTTTAGCATTGTTGTCTGGCACACACTTGCCTTTACCATTGTTTTCGGGCACAAACTTGCTTTTAGCATTGTTTTCTGGCACAATCTTGCCTTTACCATTGTTTTCTGACACACACTTGCCTTTACCACTGTTGTCTGGCACAAACTTGCCTTTACCATTGTTTTCTGGCACACCATTGCCTTTACCATTGTTTTCTGGCACACCATTGCTTTTACTATTGTTTTCTGACACACACTTGCCTTTACCACTGTTGGGCACAAACTTGCCTTTACCATTGTTTTCTGGCACAAACTTGCCTTTACAATTGTTTTCTGGCACACCATTACTTTTACCATTGTTGTCTGGCACACACTTGCCTTTACCATTGTTTACTGGCACACACTTGCCTTTACCATTGTTTTCTGGCAGAAAGAACTTGCAGCTAGTTCTTGCACACGCCTGTTTTGTGTTAGATGTTTTACCAAAAGAACATTTTTCAAGTTTTTATTCTCTGACGTTCATTACTCTCAAGTGCAAGAACAAGATTGAACATTTAATTAATCCGATGTTGCAGCTACTATACACAATTCCTAGAATCGATCATTGTGTTCTGTATCTTGCAGTAGCCATTCACTCTTTCCCTTTCGTGATACTGATTTTGATAATGTAATTGTGTAGTTCCCTTCAAGAAATTGTTTCTGTGGCATACCCCTTAGAAGTTGATGGTGCAGTTTCTTTGCCGATGTGGTTCCAGTTTTGCCTGTAAGAGTTTTCGTCCTTTTCCTTGTAAATGTCTTTTTCCAATTTTTGTTCTTGAGAGTAGGTTATGACCCTATTTTACCTCATTGAGACGTGTTACACACGCCATTGCTGTTTGATCATCGATTAAAGTGTTCCCATCTTCTAGTGCGTTTATCATGTCATCAATATAATCATTGACTTCCTGGTCTGTGACCTCATAGTTGCCTCTGTGGAATATAGCATTCCTGTCTTCACGGCACTAAAATAAAACAATTGAGGCAATTGAGAAACACTGAAGCTATTGATCAATAAACATTAATCTATAGTTCCGAAATTATGTAAAAACCGTAAATATTATAGGAAATATTATTTTTTACAACAATATTCACTATTACATTTTTCTTTTTCTGCAATATTGCCCATATAAAATCTAGTTCAATTCTTCTTGGAATGGAAAATTTGGTAAGTTTCTTCAACGCACTGAAAAACATAATTATTGGATTGACGATGGCGGCTGCAGTGTCAGTTTCTAGTAGTAACGATTCTACAATTTAAAGTTACTAAATGAAAGGTGTATTTCAACTACATTACCAAGTTGTTTGCAGTGCTACGATATCGGGGTTCACACCTTCAAAATCTTCAATGAAGATCGTTGCATATTTAACTGTATGCCGAAGGACGTTCTTTACATAAAGTTTATCTCCAGCTAGTTCTTGCACACGCCTGTTTTGTGTTAGATGTTTTACCAAAAGAACATTTTTCAAGTTTTTATTCTCTGACGTTCATTACTCTCAAGTGCAAGAACAAGATTGAACATTTAATTAATCCGATGTTGCAGCTACTATACACAATTCCTAGAATCGATCATTGTGTTCTGTATCTTGCAGTAGCCATTCACTCTTTCCCTTTCGTGATACTGATTTTGATAATGTAATTGTGTAGTTCCCTTCAAGAAATTGTTTCTGTGGCATACCCCTTAGAAGTTGATGATGCAGTTTCTTTGCCGATGTGGTTTCCAGTTTTGCCTGAAAGAGTTTCTCGTCCTTTTCCTTGTAAATGTCTTTTTCCAATTTTTGTTCTTGAGAGTAGCTAATGACCCTATTTTACCTCATTGAGACGTGTTACACACGCCATTGCTGTTTGATCATTGATTAAAGTGTTCCCATCTTCTAGTGCGTTTATCATGTCATCAATATAATCATTGACTTCCTGGTCTGTGACCTCATAGTTGCCTCTGTGGAATATAGCATTCCTGTCTTCACGGCACTAAAATAAAACGATTACAAAATAATTTTTTAGGCAATTGAGAAACACTGAAGCTATTGGTCAATAAACATTAATCTATTGTTCCGAAATTATGTAAAAGCCGTAAATATTATAGGAAATATTATTTTTTACAACAATATTCACTATTACATTTTTCTTTTTCTGCAATATTGTCCATATAAAATCTAGTTCAATTCTTCTTGGAATGGAAAATTTGGTAAGTTTCTTCAACGCACTGAAAAATATAATTATTGGATTGACGATGGCGGCTGCAGTGTCAGTTTCTAGTTGTAACGACTCTACATTTTAAAGATACTGAATGAAAGGTTTTTTTCAACAACATTACAAGTTGTTTGCAGTGCTACGATATCGGGGTTCACACCTTCAAAATCTTCAATGAAGATCGTTGCATATTTAACTGTATGCCAAAGGACTTTCTTTACATAAAGTTTATCGCCAGCTAGTTCTTGCATACGCATGTTTTTGTGTTAGATCTTCCTACCAAAAGAACATTTTTCTAGTTTTTATTCTCTGACGTTCATAACTCTCAAGTGCAAGAACTAGATTGAACATTTAATTAATCCGATGTTGCAGCTACTACGCACCATTCCTAGAATTGATCATTGTGTTCTGTATCTTGCAGTTGCCATTCACTCTTTCCCTTTCGTAGTACTGATTTTTTTTGATAATGTAATTGTGTAGTTCCCTTCAAGAAATTGTTTCTGTGGCATATCCCTTAGAAGTTGATGATGCAGTTTCTTTGCCGATGTGGTTTCCAGTTTTGCCTGTAAGAGTTTTCGTCCTTTTCCTTGTAAATGTCTTTTTCCAATTTTTGTTCTTGAGAGTAGGTTATGACCCTATTTTACCTCATTGAGACGTGTTACACACGCCATTGCTGTTTGCTCATTTATCAAAGTGTTTCGATCTTCTGGAGCGCTGATCATATCATCAATATAATCATTGACTTCCTGGTCTGTGACCTCATAGTTACCTCTGTGGAATATAACATTCCTGTCTTCACGGCACTAAAATGAAAAGATTACAAAATAAATTTTTAGGCAATTGAGAAACACTGAAGCTTTTGATCAATAAACATTAATCTATAGTTCCGAAATTATATAAAAACCTTGAATATTATAGGTAATATTCTTTTTTACAACAATATTCACGGTTACATTATTCTTTTTTTCTCGTTTTTTTTCTCGTTTTTTTTCTGAATTGAAAACCTACCACCATAAATGCATTGTGTAATCAAATTTAATTTTTCATCAAAGCTTCTGAGCTTGTCAAAAGAGCTCTGTGTTGCAATCGTTGTCTAAACTGGTAGTGTTGCCAGCATAGTAAATCTCGGTTTGATCGTTTTGCTAGATGGTTAGGTCGATCTTTCCTAACGATAGACGCAACACCGATCTTTTCAAGTACAATCAGCTTGTAGTGTTTTACGAGATAAAAGCTCAGTTTCAAATGAATGTCCTGTACATACGTTTTTAGTTTATGGTGAACCTTTCTAAGCTGTCTAATTCGATCTGCAGCGGCCTGTAAGTGATTCTGCTTTTGTGCTTTAGTCAAATGTGTGTGTATTTCATCGATTTTGTCATGAAACTTTCTGATGTTTCTCTCTTTGTCGTCCTTCGTTCCAACTTGAAACACTCGAAGATTACTTGGATTATATGCAGTAGCAAATATTCTGCCTCCTGGGTCAATTGAACATATTGAGTCAGACGTTTGAACTGAAATCTGTCTTGTACAAATTGGATCACATGGAATGTTCAAAACGAATTTACCATTTGGTCGCTTGCTTATTTTCATATCATGACTCAATGGTGGAAGTTTATTCACATTTTTGCTTAGTCGCAAATATCTTTCTTTCCAGTTTTTCTTGCACTTTGAGAAACTGGCTGGCATAAGGCTAATTCTTGATTGTCTAAAACTTTCATTTGTCGAGTCTTTCTCGGTCAAGAATCTAACGTATACGTGCTGTACTTCAAGTGAACCGGCTTGTAGATTCTGGATGTCTTTGTCTCGCAGAATGACTTTTGTTTTCTTCTGGTTAGATTGGGCCGACTTATACATTGCACAGAAGTTTTTGCAAGCAGTTGTTTTGACACCGGACATTGTATTGTCAAAGTACCAGTTATCATTAGGAAGTCTGTATTCCTCTGGTACACTCTCAGCATTAGTTTTTGTCACAATTTTTTGTAAATCGTACTGCTTAGGCTTGAAGTTTTTCTCTTTCACGAGATAGTTACACCAATTGTATGCGTAATTACTGACTTTCAACATCTGGTTCAATACTGCTTTTTGTTTCGGTGTTGGTCGAATACCGACAGAAAATATACTCATCACTTTTTCTTCCTGCTTAGCCAATTTCGATTTCGGACTCAAATCTGAGAAATACGTTTTGTCCGAAGATATGTCACTGTTGTATTCACAAATTGTTACTTTATCTACCCAAGACTTTAATGTACCTTTTCCATTGACAAAGGCAGCATCCCACAATTGCATGTCGTCTCGCTTTCTCTTCATTGTGAATGATGGAACCAAGGAGTAATTGTTGAATTTATTGACGTTAAAAAATTACATTATATAGTTTAAAAAATCATTTTGACAAAGCGCTTACCCATTTATTCGACAAAATTCGTCATGCAAGTGGAATGTGTTAAATGTATTCTTTCTTAGCAGAGACAACACATTAGGTCGTATATTTCTTGTTTTCTTGATTTCATTGATACGTTTGACAGCCTTGCGTTTTTGTTGTTGGTAGCGTTTGATTTTGTGGTCAATTCGTGATTTTTTTGACAATAAGCTTTCCACATTCTGATTGTCTGTCGTTGATATGAATACTCCAGGTTCTGATTCACACAATATTTCTTTACTGACACACTGTTTCAATAACGTTCAACTGTGTTTTGTATTGTATCTTCGTTGAGAGCAGATCGCATGTTAACTTGTTCGCTGGTCATGGCGATTGTGATACAAGAAGCCAAATGAACAAGTATATATACAAAACAAAATGAGACATCGACCTATCAATGTAGAACAACTATATTTCCATTCTGATAACATTTCACACACAAAAGACGACCACCGAATCGATTTGTTGAATTTTCCACATATTTACCTACACAGTCCACACAAGTGACACCATGTCCACAGTTTGACATTATACATCGGGGTGAGTCGTTAGAACACATCGTGCAGACATCACGCTCACAGTGTACCAATGATTTCTGTAATCCATCTTTGGCGGTAGAAATAGATATTTTGACATTTGACATATTGTCATTCACAGCTTGATGTATGTCTGTAGGAAATGACGATAGCTGATCAGTTAACTCATCCAGTTTTCTATCTTGAAAATCAAATGCTCATGAGCAACCTTCTTTGAGTCTTCAAATTGTCGATATTCATTGTGTTATCTGTACCGTCACACACTCCTGCTCTTGCGTCTTGGGGGATGACTGTACAGGTTCGGACTCTGGCGTTATCGATGATTCTTTCTACCTATCGTCAGACTTGATTGGTTCTTTTTGGTGGTCTCCTGCGACCCCAAAACGTAATCAACGCCTTCCAGTATGCGCCTTGGTGCAGGGTTCTTTGTCGATGCGGTTTCCAGTTTTGCCTGTAGGAGTTTTCGTCCTTTTCCTGGTATATATCTTTTTCCAATTTTTGTTCTTGAGTGTAGGTAATATTCTTTGTTTACAACAACATTGACGATTACATTCCCTTTATTATGTATCGAAAAAAAAATAAACAAAAACACATGACTCTTGTGTGCATTTGGCTGTAGCCCTAAACATTCTCCTTGTGAACCATCTTAGAGTGTATGACCTTTGCAAGACAGCATACATCCTGGAATGGTTTATTAAACTTATCAGCAAACATTTGTGTCCATCCTGAATTTCTTGATACTTGCCGTGTACCTTTCAGTGGCCATGTAGTTTTCCAATTAGTGGCATAATCAAGATCAAATGAAAATATGTTTTTGTTGTTGGTAGCGTTAGATTTTGTGGTCAATTCGTGATTTTTTTACAATAAGCTTTCCACATTCTGATTGTCTGTCGTTGATATGAATACTCAAGGTTCTGATTCACACAATATTTCTTTACTGGCACACTGTTTCAATAACGTTCAACCGTGTTTTGTATTGTATCTTCGTTGAGAGCAGATCGCATGTTAACGTGTTCGCTGGTCATGGCGATTGTGATACAAGAAGCCAAATGAACATGTATATATACAAAACAAAATGAGACATCGACCTATCAATGTAGAACAACTATATTTCCATTCTGATAACATTTCACACACAAAAGACAACCACCGAATCGATTTGTTGAATTTTCCACATATTTACCTACACAGTCCACACAAGTGACACCATGTCCACAGTTTGACATTATACATCGGGGTGAGTCGTTAGAACACATCGTGCAGACATCACGCTCACAGTGTACCAATGATTTCTGTAATCCATCTTTGGCGGTAGAAATAGATATTTTGACATATTGTCATTCACAGCTTGATGTATGTCTGTAGGAAATGACGATAGCTGATCAGTTAACTCATCCAGTTTTGCTATCGTGGAAATCAAATGCTCATGAGCAACGTTCTTTGAGTCTTCAAATTGTCGATATTCATTGTGTTATCTGTACCGTCACACACTCCTGCTCTTGCGTCTTGGGTGATGACTGTACAGGTTCGGACTCTGGCGTTATCGATGATTCTTTCTACCTATCGTCAGACTTGATTGGTCCTTTTTGGTGGTCTCCCGCGACCCCAAAACGTAATCAACGCCTTCCAGTATGCGCCTTGGTGCAGGGTTCTTTGTCGATGCGGTTTCCAGTTTTGCCTGTAGGAGTTTTCGTCCTTTTCCTGGTATATATCTTTTTCCAGTTTTTGTTCTTGAGTGTAGGTAATATTCTTTGTTTACAACAACATTGACGATTACATTCCCTTTATTATGTATCGAAAAAAAAATAAACAAAAACACATGACTCTTGTGTGCATTTGGCTGTAGCCCTAAACATTCTCCTTGTGAACCATCTTAGAGTGTATGACCTTTGCAAGACAGCATACATCCTGGAATGGTTTATTAAACTTATCAGCAAACATTTGTGTCCATCCTGAATTTCTTGATACTTGCCGTGTACCTTTCAGTGGCCATGTAGTTTTCCAATTAGTGGCATAATCAAGATCAAATGAAAATATGTTTTTGTTGTTGGTAGCGTTAGATTTTGTGGTCAATTCGTGATTTTTTTTACGATAAGTTTTCCACATTCTGATTGCCTGTCGTTGATATGAATACTCCAGGTTCTGATTCACACAATATTTCTTTACTGGCACACTGTTTCAATAACGTTCAACCGTGTTTTGTATTGTATCTTCGTTGAGAGCAGATCGCATGTTAACGTGTTCGCTGGTCATGGCGATTGTGATACAAGAAGCCAAATGAACATGTATATATACAAAACAAAATGAGACATCGACCTATCAATGTAGAACAACTATATTTCCATTCTGATAACATTTCACACACAAAAGACAACCACCGAATCGATTTGTTGAATTTTCCACATATTTACCTACACAGTCCACACAAGTGACACCATGTCCACAGTTTGACATTATACATCGGGGTGAGTCGTTAGAACACATCGTGCAGACATCACGCTCACAGTGTACCAATGATTTCTGTAATCCATCTTTGGCGGTAGAAATAGATATTTTGACATATTGTCATTCACAGCTTGATGTATGTCTGTAGGAAATGACGATAGCTGATCAGTTAACTCATCCAGTTTTGCTATCTTGGAAATCAAATGCTCATGAGCAACATTCTTTGAGTCTTCAAATTGTCGATATTCATTGTGTTATCTGTACCGTCACACACTCCTGCTCTTGCGTCTTGGGTGATGACTGTACAGGTTCGGACTCTGGCGTTATCGATGATTCTTTCTACCTATCGTCAGACTTGATTGGTCCTTTTTGGTGGTCTCGTGCGACCCCTAAACGTAATCAACGCCTTCCAGTATGCGCCTTGGTGCAGGGTTCTTTGTCGATGCGGTTTCCAGTTTTGCCTGTAGGAGTTTTCGTCCTTTTCCTGGTATATATCTTTTTCCAATTTTTGTTCTTGAGTGTAGGTAATATTCTTTGTTTACAACAACATTGACGATTACATTCCCTTTATTATGTATCGAAAAAAAAATAAACAAAAACACATGACTCTTGTGTGCATTTGGCTGTAGCCCTAAACATTCTCCTTGTGAACCATCTTAGAGTGTATGACCTTTGCAAGACAGCATACATCCTGGAATGGTTTATTAAACTTATCAGCAAACATTTGTGTCCATCCTGAATTTCTTGATACTTGCCGTGTACCTTTCAGTGGCCATGTAGTTTTCCAATTAGTGGCATAATCAAGATCAAATGAAAATATGTTTTTGTTGTTGGTAGCGTTAGATTTTGTGGTCAATTCGTGATTTTTTTACAATAAGCTTTCCACATTCTGATTGTCTGTCGTTGATATGAATACTCCAGGTTCTGATTCACACAATATTTCTTTACTGGCACACTGTTTCAATAACGTTCAACCGTGTTTTGTATTGTATCTTCGTTGAGAGCAGATCGCATGTTAACGTGTTCGCTGGTCATGGCGATTGTGATACAAGAAGCCAAATGAACATGTATATATACAAAACAAAATGAGACATCGACCTATCAATGTAGAACAACTATATTTCCATTCTGATAACATTTTACACACAAAAGACAACCACCGAATCGATTTGTTGAATTTTCCACATATTTACCTACACAGTCCACACAAGTGACACCATGTCCACAGTTTGACATTATACATCGGGGTGAGTCGTTAGAACACATCGTGCAGACATCACGCTCACAGTGTACCAATGATTTCTGTAATCCATCTTTGGCGGTAGAAATAGATATTTTGACATTTGACATATTGTCATTCACAGCTTGATGTATGTCTGTAGGAAATGACGATAGCTGATCAGTTAACTCATCCAGTTTTGCTATCTTGGAAATCAAATGCTCATGAGCAACGTTCTTTGAGTCTTCAAATTGTCGATATTCATTGTGTTATCTGTACCGTCACACACTCCTGCTCTTGCGTCTTGGGTGATGACTGTACAGGTTCGGACTCTGGCGTTATCGATGATTCTTTCTACCTATCGTCAGACTTGATTGGTCCTTTTTGGTGGTCTCCTGCGACCCCAAAACGTAATCAACGCCTTCCAGTATGCGCCTTGGTGCAGGGTTCTTTGTCGATGCGGTTTCCAGTTTTGCCTGTAGGAGTTTTCGTCCTTTTCCTGGTATATATCTTTTTCCAGTTTTTGTTCTTGAGTGTAGGTAATATTCTTTGTTTACAACAACATTGACGATTACATTCCCTTTATTATGTATCGAAAAAAAAATAAACAAAAACACATGACTCTTGTGTGCATTTGGCTGTAGCCCTAAACATTCTCCTTGTGAACCATCTTAGAGTGTATGACCTTTGCAAGACAGCATACATCCTGGAATGGTTTATTAAACTTATCAGCAAACATTTGTGTCCATCCTGAATTTCTTGATACTTGCCGTGTACCTTTCAGTGGCCATGTAGTTTTCCAATTAGTGGCATAATCAAGATCAAATGAAAATATGTTTTTGTTGTTGGTAGCGTTAGATTTTGTGGTCAATTCGTGATTTTTTTTACGATAAGTTTTCCACATTCTGATTGCCTGTCGTTGATATGAATACTCCAGGTTCTGATTCACACAATATTTCTTTACTGGCACACTGTTTCAATAACGTTCAACCGGGTTTTGTATTGTATCTTCGTTGAGAGCAGATCGCATGTTAACGTGTTCGCTGGTCATGGCGATTGTGATACAAGAAGCCAAATGAACATGTATATATACAAAACAAAATGAGACATCGACCTATCAATGTAGAACAACTATATTTCCATTCTGATAACATTTCACACACAAAAGACAACCACCGAATCGATTTGTTGAATTTTCCACATATTTACCTACACAGTCCACACAAGTGACACCATGTCCACAGTTTGACATTATACATCGGGGTGAGTCGTTAGAACACATCGTGCAGACATCACGCTCACAGTGTACCAATGATTTCTGTAATCCATCTTTGGCGGAAGAAATAGATATTTTGACATATTGTCATTCACAGCTTGATGTAAGTCTGTAGGAAATGACGATAGCTGATCAGTTAACTCATCCAGTTTTGCTATCTTGGAAATCAAATGCTCATGAGCAACATTCTTTGAGTCTTCAAATTGTCGATATTCATTGTGTTATCTGTACCGTCACACACTCCTGCTCTTGCGTCTTGGGTGATGACTGTACAGGTTCGGACTCTGGCGTTATCGATGATTCTTTCTACCTATCGTCAGACTTGATTGGTCCTTTGTGGTGGTCTCCTGCGACCCCTAAACGTAATCAACGCCTTCCAGTATGCGCCTTGGTGCAGGGTTCTTTGTCGATGCGGTTTCCAGTTTTGCCTGTAGGAGTTTTCGTCCTTTTCCTGGTATATATCTTTTTCCAATTTTTGTTCTTGAGTGTAGGTAATATTCTTTGTTTACAACAACATTGACGATTACATTCCCTTTATTATGTATCGAAAAAAAAATAAACAAAAACACATGACTCTTGTGTGCATTTGGCTGTAGCCCTAAACATTCTCCTTGTGAACCATCTTAGAGTGTATGACCTTTGCAAGACAGCATACATCCTGGAATGGTTTATTAAACTTATCAGCAAACATTTGTGTCCATCCTGAATTTCTTGATACTTGCCGTGTACCTTTCAGTGGCCATGTAGTTTTCCAATTAGTGGCATAATCAAGATCAAATGAAAATATGTTTTTGTTGTTGGTAGCGTTAGATTTTGTGGTCAATTCGTGATTTTTTTACAATAAGCTTTCCACATTCTGATTGTCTGTCGTTGATATGAATACTCCAGGTTCTGATTCACACAATATTTCTTTACTGGCACACTGTTTCAATAACGTTCAACCGTGTTTTGTATTGTATCTTCGTTGAGAGCAGATCGCATGTTAACGTGTTCGCTGGTCATGGCGATTGTGATACAAGAAGCCAAATGAACATGTATATATACAAAACAAAATGAGACATCGACCTATCAATGTAGAACAACTATATTTCCATTCTGATAACATTTTACACACAAAAGACAACCACCGAATCGATTTGTTGAATTTTCCACATATTTACCTGCACAGTCCACACAAGTGACACCATGTCCACAGTTTGACATTATACATCGGGGTGAGTCGTTAGAACACATCGTGCAGACATCACGCTCACAGTGTACCAATGATTTCTGTAATCCATCTTTGGCGGTAGAAATAGATATTTTGACATATTGTCATTCACAGCTTGATGTATGTCTGTAGGAAATGACGATAGCTGATCAGTTAACTCATCCAGTTTTGCTATCTTGGAAATCAAATGCTCATGAGCAACGTTCTTTGAGTCTTCAAATTGTCGATATTCATTGTGTTATCTGTACCGTCACACACTCCTGCTCTTGCGTCTTGGGTGATGACTGTACAGGTTCGGACTCTGGCGTTATCGATGATTCTTTCTACCTATCGTCAGACTTGATTGGTCCTTTTTGGTGGTCTCCTGCGACCCCAAAACGTAATCAACGCCTTCCAGTATGCGCCTTGGTGCAGGGTTCTTTGTCGATGCGGTTTCCAGTTTTGCCTGTAGGAGTTTTCGTCCTTTTCCTGGTATATATCTTTTTCCAATTTTTGTTCTTGAGTGTAGGTAATATTCTTTGTTTACAACAACATTGACGATTACATTCCCTTTATTATGTATCGAAAAAAAAATAAACAAAAACACATGACTCTTGTGTGCATTTGGCTGTAGCCCTAAACATTCTCCTTGTGAACCATCTTAGAGTGTATGACCTTTGCAAGACAGCATACATCCTGGAATGGTTTATTAAACTTATCAGCAAACATTTGTGTCCATCCTGAATTTCTTGATACTTGCCGTGTACCTTTCAGTGGCCATGTAGTTTTCCAATTAGTGGCATAATCAAGATCAAATGAAAATATGTTTTTGTTGTTGGTAGCGTTAGATTTTGTGGTCAATTCGTGATTTTTTTACAATAAGCTTTCCACATTCTGATTGTCTGTCGTTGATATGAATACTCCAGGTTCTGATTCACACAATATTTCTTTACTGGCACACTGTTTCAATAACGTTCAACCGTGTTTTGTATTGTATCTTCGTTGAGAGCAGATCGCATGTTAACGTGTTCGCTGGTCATGGCGATTGTGATACAAGAAGCCAAATGAACATGTATATATACAAAACAAAATGAGACATCGACCTATCAATGTAGAACAACTATATTTCCATTCTGATAACATTTCACACACAAAAGACGACCACCGAATCGATTTGTTGAATTTTCCACATATTTACCTACACAGTCCACACAAGTGACACCATGTCCACAGTTTGACATTATACATCGGGGTGAGTCGTTAGAACACATCGTGCAGACATCACGCTCACAGTGTACCAATGATTTCTGTAATCCATCTTTGGCGGTAGAAATAGATATTTTGACATATTGTCATTCACAGCTTGATGTATGTCTGTAGGAAATGACGATAGCTGATCAGTTAACTCATCCAGTTTTGCTATCTTGGAAATCAAATGCTCATGAGCAACGTTCTTTGAGTCTTCAAATTGTCGATATTCATTGTGTTATCTGTACCGTCACACACTCCTGCTCTTGCGTCTTGGGTGATGTCTGTACAGGTTCGGACTCTGGCGTTATCGATGATTCTTTCTACCTATCGTCAGACTTGATTGGTCCTTTTTGGTGGTCTCCTGCGACCCCAAAACGTAATCAACGCCTTCCAGTATGCGCCTTGGTGCAGGGTTCTTTGTCGATGTTGTTTCCAGTTTTGCCTGTAGGAGTTTTCGTCCTTTTCCTGGTATATATCTTTTTCCAGTTTTTGTTCTTGAGTGTAGGTAATATTCTTTGTTTACAACAACATTGACGATTACATTCCCTTTATTATGTATCGAAAAAAAAATAAACAAAAACACATGACTCTTGTGTGCATTTGGCTGTAGCCCTAAACATTCTCCTTGTGAACCATCTTAGAGTGTATGACCTTTGCAAGACAGCATACATCCTGGAATGGTTTATTAAACTTATCAGCAAACATTTGTGTCCATCCTGAATTTCTTGATACTTGCCGTGTACCTTTCAGTGGCCATGTAGTTTTCCAATTAGTGGCATAATCAAGATCAAATGAAAATATGTTTTTGTTGTTGGTAGCGTTAGATTTTGTGGTCAATTCGTGATTTTTTTTACAATAAGTTTTCCACATTCTGATTGCCTGTCGTTGATATGAATACTCCAGGTTCTGATTCACACAATATTTCTTTACTGGCACACTGTTTCAATAACGTTCAACCGTGTTTTGTATTGTATCTTTGTTGAGAGCAGATCGCATGTTAACGTGTTCGCTGGTCATGGCGATTGTGATACAAGAAGCCAAATGAACATGTATATATACAAAACAAAATGAGACATCGACCTATCAATGTAGAACAACTATATTTCCATTCTGATAACATTTCACACACAAAAGACAACCACCGAATCGATTTGTTGAATTTTCCACATATTTACCTACACAGTCCACACAAGTGACACCATGTCCACAGTTTGACATTATACATCGGGGTGAGTCGTTAGAACACATCGTGCAGACATCACGCTCACAGTGTACCAATGATTTCTGTAATCCATCTTTGGCGGTAGAAATAGATATTTTGACATATTGTCATTCACAGCTTGATGTATGTCTGTAGGAAATGACGATAGCTGATCAGTTAACTCATCCAGTTTTGCTATCTTGGAAATCAAATGCTCATGAGCAACGTTCTTTGAGTCTTCAAATTGTCGATATTCATTGTGTTATCTGTACCGTCACACACTCCTGCTCTTGCGTCTTGGGTGATGACTGTACAGGTTCGGACTCTGGCGTTATCGATGATTCTTTCTACCTATCGTCAGACTTGATTGGTCCTTTTTAGTGGTCTCCTGCGACCCCAAAACGTAATCAACGCCTTCCAGTATGCGCCTTGGTGCAGGGTTCTTTGTCGATGCGGTTTCCAGTTTTGCCTGTAGGAGTTTTCGTCCTTTTCCTGGTATATATCTTTTTCCAATTTTTGTTCTTGAGTGTAGGTAATATTCTTTGTTTACAACAACATTGACGATTACATTCCCTTTATTATGTATCGAAAAAAAAAATAAACAAAAACACATGACTCTTGTGTGCATTTGGCTGTAGCCCTAAACATTCTCCTTGTGAACCATCTTAGAGTGTATGACCTTTGCAAGACAGCATACATCCTGGAATGGTTTATTAAACTTATCAGCAAACATTTGTGTCCATCCTGAATTTCTTGATACTTGCCGTGTACCTTTCAGTGGCCATGTAGTTTTCCAATTAGTGGCATAATCAAGATCAAATGAAAATATGTTTTTGTTGTTGGTAGCGTTAGATTTTGTGGTCAATTCGTGATTTTTTTACAATAAGCTTTCCACATTCTGATTGTCTGTCGTTGATATGAATACTCCAGGTTCTGATTCACACAATATTTCTTTACTGGCACACTGTTTCAATAACGTTCAACCGTGTTTTGTATTGTATCTTCGTTGAGAGCAGATCGCATGTTAACGTGTTCGCTGGTCATGGCGATTGTGATACAAGAAGCCAAATGAACATGTATATATACAAAACAAAATGAGACATCGACCTATCAATGTAGAACAACTATATTTCCATTCTGATAACATTTCACACACAAAAGACAACCACCGAATCGATTTGTTGAATTTTCCACATATTTACCTACACAGTCCACACAAGTGACACCATGTCCACAGTTTGACATTATACATCGGGGTGAGTCGTTAGAACACATCGTGCAGACATCACGCTCACAGTGTACCAATGATTTCTGTAATCCATCTTTGGCGGTAGAAATAGATATTTTGACATATTGTCATTCACAGCTTGATGTAAGTCTGTAGGAAATGACGATAGCTGATCAGTTAACTCATCCAGTTTTGCTATCTTGGAAATCAAATGCTCATGAGCAACGTTCTTTGAGTCTTCAAATTGTCGATATTCATTGTGTTATCTGTACCGTCACACACTCCTGCTCTTGCGTCTTGGGTGATGACTGTACAGGTTCGGACTCTGGCGTTATCGATGATTCTTTCTACCTATCGTCAGACTTGATTGGTCCTTTTTGGTGGTCTCCTGCGACCCCAAAACGTAATCAACGCCTTCCAGTATGCGCCTTGGTGCAGGGTTCTTTGTCGATGCGGTTTCCAGTTTTGCCTGTAGGAGTTTTCGTCCTTTTCCTGGTATATATCTTTTTCCAATTTTTGTTCTTGAGTGTAGGTAATATTCTTTGTTTACAACAACATTGACGATTACATTCCCTTTATTATGTATCGAAAAAAAAATAAACAAAAACACATGACTCTTGTGTGCATTTGGCTGTAGCCCTAAACATTCTCCTTGTGAACCATCTTAGAGTGTATGACCTTTGCAAGACAGCATACATCCTGGAATGGTTTATTAAACTTATCAGCAAACATTTGTGTCCATCCTGAATTTCTTGATACTTGCCGTGTACCTTTCAGTGGCCATGTAGTTTTCCAATTAGAGGCATAATCAAGATCAAATGAAAATATGTTTTTGTTGTTGGTAGCGTTAGATTTTGTGGTCAATTCGTGATTTTTTTACAATAAGCTTTCCACATTCTGATTGTCTGTCGTTGATATGAATACTCCAGGTTCTGATTCACACAATATTTCTTTACTGACACACTGTTTCAATAACGTTCAACCGTGTTTTGTATTGTATCTTCGTTGAGAGCAGATCGCATGTTAACGTGTTCGCTGGTCATGGCGATTGTGATACAAGAAGCCAAATGAACATGTATATATACAAAACAAAATGAGACATCGACCTATTAATGTAGAACAACTATATTTCCATTCTGATAACATTTTACACACAAAAGACAACCACCGAATCGATTTGTTGAATTTTCCACATATTTACCTACACAGTCCACACAAGTGACACCATGTCCACAGTTTGACATTATACATCGGGGTGAGTCGTTAGAACACATCGTGCAGACATCACGCTCACAGTGTACCAATGATTTCTGTAATCCATCTTTGGCGGTAGAAATAGATATTTTGACATATTGTCATTCACAGCTTGATGTATGTCTGTAGGAAATGACGATAGCTGATCAGTTAACTCATCCAGTTTTGCTATCTTGGAAATCAAATGCTCATGAGCAACGTTCTTTGAGTCTTCAAATTGTCGATATTCATTGTGTTATCTGTACCGTCACACACTCCTGCTCTTGCGTCTTGGGTGATGACTGTACAGGTTCGGACTCTGGCGTTATCGATGATTCTTTCTACCTATCGTCAGACTTGATTGGTCCTTTTTGGTGGTCTCCTGCGACCCCAAAACGTAATCAACGCCTTCCAGTATGCGCCTTGGTGCAGGGTTCTTTGTCGATGCGGTTTCCAGTTTTGCCTGTAGGAGTTTTCGTCCTTTTCCTGGTATATATCTTTTTCCAATTTTTGTTCTTGAGTGTAGGTAATATTCTTTGTTTACAACAACATTGACGATTACATTCCCTTTATTATGTATCGAAAAAAAAATAAACAAAAACACATGACTCTTGTGTGCATTTGGCTGTAGCCCTAAACATTCTCCTTGTGAACCATCTTAGAGTGTATGACCTTTGCAAGACAGCATACATCCTGGAATGGTTTATTAAACTTATCAGCAAACATTTGTGTCCATCCTGAATTTCTTGATACTTGCCGTGTACCTTTCAGTGGCCATGTAGTTTTCCAATTAGTGGCATAATCAAGATCAAATGAAAATATGTTTTTGTTGTTGGTAGCGTTAGATTTTGTGGTCAATTCGTGATTTTTTTACAATAAGCTTTCCACATTCTGATTGTCTGTCGTTGATATGAATACTCCAGGTTCTGATTCACACAATATTTCTTTACTGGCACACTGTTTCAATAACGTTCAACCGTGTTTTGTATTGTATCTTCGTTGAGAGCAGATCGCATGTTAACGTGTTCGCTGGTCATGGCGATTGTGATACAAGAAGCCAAATGAACATGTATATATACAAAACAAAATGAGACATCGACCTATCAATGTAGAACAACTATATTTCCATTCTGATAACATTTCACACACAAAAGACGACCACCGAATCGATTTGTTGAATTTTCCACATATTTACCTACACAGTCCACACAAGTGACACCATGTCCACAGTTTGACATTATACATCGGGGTGAGTCGTTAGAACACATCGTGCAGACATCACGCTCACAGTGTACCAATGATTTCTGTAATCCATCTTTGGCGGTAGAAATAGATATTTTGACATATTGTCATTCACAGCTTGATGTATGTCTGTAGGAAATGACGATAGCTGATCAGTTAACTCATCCAGTTTTGCTATCTTGGAAATCAAATGCTCATGAGCAACGTTCTTTGAGTCTTCAAATTGTCGATATTCATTGTGTTATCTGTACCGTCACACACTCCTGCTCTTGCGTCTTGGGTGATGTCTGTACAGGTTCGGACTCTGGCGTTATCGATGATTCTTTCTACCTATCGTCAGACTTGATTGGTCCTTTTTGGTGGTCTCCTGCGACCCCAAAACGTAATCAACGCCTTCCAGTATGCGCCTTGGTGCAGGGTTCTTTGTCGATGTTGTTTCCAGTTTTGCCTGTAGGAGTTTTCGTCCTTTTCCTGGTATATATCTTTTTCCAGTTTTTGTTCTTGAGTGTAGGTAATATTCTTTGTTTACAACAACATTGACGATTACATTCCCTTTATTATGTATCGAAAAAAAAATAAACAAAAACACATGACTCTTGTGTGCATTTGGCTGTAGCCCTAAACATTCTCCTTGTGAACCATCTTAGAGTGTATGACCTTTGCAAGACAGCATACATCCTGGAATGGTTTATTAAACTTATCAGCAAACATTTGTGTCCATCCTGAATTTCTTGATACTTGCCGTGTACCTTTCAGTGGCCATGTAGTTTTCCAATTAGAGGCATAATCAAGATCAAATGAAAATATGTTTTTGTTGTTGGTAGCGTTAGATTTTGTGGTCAATTCGTGATTTTTTTACAATAAGCTTTCCACATTCTGATTGTCTGTCGTTGATATGAATACTCCAGGTTCTGATTCACACAATATTTCTTTACTGACACACTGTTTCAATAACGTTCAACCGTGTTTTGTATTGTATCTTCGTTGAGAGCAGATCGCATGTTAACGTGTTCGCTGGTCATGGCGATTGTGATACAAGAAGCCAAATGAACATGTATATATACAAAACAAAATGAGACATCGACCTATTAATGTAGAACAACTATATTTCCATTCTGATAACATTTTACACACAAAAGACAACCACCGAATCGATTTGTTGAATTTTCCACATATTTACCTACACAGTCCACACAAGTGACACCATGTCCACAGTTTGACATTATACATCGGGGTGAGTCGTTAGAACACATCGTGCAGACATCACGCTCACAGTGTACCAATGATTTCTGTAATCCATCTTTGGCGGTAGAAATAGATATTTTGACATATTGTCATTCACAGCTTGATGTATGTCTGTAGGAAATGACGATAGCTGATCAGTTAACTCATCCAGTTTTGCTATCTTGGAAATCAAATGCTCATGAGCAACGTTCTTTGAGTCTTCAAATTGTCGATATTCATTGTGTTATCTGTACCGTCACACACTCCTGCTCTTGCGTCTTGGGTGATGACTGTACAGGTTCGGACTCTGGCGTTATCGATGATTCTTTCTACCTATCGTCAGACTTGATTGGTCCTTTTTGGTGGTCTCCTGCGACCCCAAAACGTAATCAACGCCTTCCAGTATGCGCCTTGGTGCAGGGTTCTTTGTCGATGCGGTTTCCAGTTTTGCCTGTAGGAGTTTTCGTCCTTTTCCTGGTATATATCTTTTTCCAATTTTTGTTCTTGAGTGTAGGTAATATTCTTTGTTTACAACAACATTGACGATTACATTCCCTTTATTATGTATCGAAAAAAAAAAAAAAAAAAACACATGACTCTTGTGTGCATTTGGCTGTAGCCCTAAACATTCTCCTTGTGAACCATCTTAGAGTGTATGACCTTTGCAAGACATCATACATCCTGGAATGGTTTATTAAACTTATCAGCAAACATTTGTGTCCATCCTGAATTTCTTGATACTTGCCGTGTACCTTTCAGTGGCCATGTAGTTTTCCAATTAGTGGCATAATCAAGATCGAATGAAAATATGTTTTAGGTCTTTGGTAATGCATATTGTACAATAATTATTACATTTACCACCTTCGAGTGTAAAGCTTTTGCCGAGTATAATACTCAAAAGTTACTGTATAAGATCTTAACTTAAAATACTCGCGTCTGTTATTACATTTATTATGACATATTTTCGCCTTTTCTTGTCATTTAGTTCGAAATTGTAACAGCCTGTTCTGTTTATAAGTCTGCATTTGTTTGTTTGTTTGTTTGTTTGTTTGTTTGTTTGTTTGTTTGTTTGTTTGTTTGTTTGTTTGTTTGTAAAATGTGTTCATACTGATGCCCATATGTGTCTAGTTTTGAAATAAAACTTGCGAAAAATAATTTATTTGTTGTTGGTTCTACATGTTTAGTTCTTTACACCCATACCGGTTTTCAATACAGTAAAACTTCGTTATGACGAGCATCAATATTACGAGCACCTGGCCTATTTCGAACAATTTTTAAAATAGTATCTGTTTTTATTATCAATACATGTCCTTATGTTATTTCGAGGACCCGGTTTAACTCGAGCACTTTACCTGTCCCGATCACTCCTCGAGATAACGATGTTTTACTGTATATAGAGAATGCACATCTAAATGTTTGTTAATTCGAACAAAAATTGTGGCAACAGAAACATTGACAACCTTGAAACCAGGTAGGGGACTTCTGTATTGCTTGCAATTTATTATTACTTGTCTAAAATACATTAAAAATTGTGTAATACTTTTCAAGTCAATTCATGCCTGAGTAGCATTTACTGATAACAAAGAGAAGTAACTCTTACTTTTAGAGGTATCTTGGGAAATTAGTGATTTCCCTTTGTTGTAGAGATTCTACATATGTGTTTATCAGTGATTTTCCCTAGCTTCCTCTAAAAGCAAGAGTGACTTCTCTTTGTAATCAGTGAATGCTACTCAGACATGAATACATGTAGTATAACAAAGTAATATATTTTAAAGGGCTAAAATTTGTTCGCTTAATGGTAAGGAAATAAAGACAGATTACTTCTAGTTTCAAGGTGTGCCTCGTATGGACAAGACACGTAACGTAACACAACATAATTTACTAACGCAGATTTCATGAAACAATGGAGAATATATAACATACACGTAACACTGTAATATATAGAATTTTTTCCTTTCAAACAAGTGGAGATCAAGTACGGCTATCTACAAGAGTTGAAACGATATTCGAACTGTAAAAGTACATAAAAAATGTAATGTCCCCTAAATATCAGGATATATCACTTCAACGACAGGAGTGGTCTCCCTTTTGCAAATCAGACTAAAAAGAAGAGGAAATATACCTCATTGATGGATGTTCGCTTTGTAATTTCCAATGCTATAATATTAGAGGTGATATTTATTAGGCCCCTACCGGTTTTCAACCGAAGGGGACTATATGTTTGTTTCTATTCGAACAAAATCGTGGTTACCATGGCAACAGAAACATTGACAACCTTTTCAGGTAGGGGACTTCAGTATTGATGGCAATTCCTAATAGTCCAGTCATTTTAACTTTTAACCTCAAACTAATTGCAAAACAAACAGTTTTGTGTTTATATGGTGCGTAAAGCTATCCTTAGCAATGTACAAAATGTCCTAATTGAATATTCGTGGGACTTTTTGAGATATTTACAAATATATTGAATTGTCACATGTTTTCGCGATATTTGTCAATTTTGATGTAAATAAATCTTGATTTGTACCAGTAACTTATTTTTACATCGTGCTTAGATGTCGCAATTTTGGTCTGATTTTTATGAAACTTGGCTGCAGTGATCATCGGAAGCTAATCTAGGTAAATTAAATTTTGAGTTAACCGGATTCAAAATCTAGGTCACTAAGTCAAAACATAGAAAAAACAAGATATAGTCACCAGGGGTCGCAATTTCGACCTTACACTTGTGAAGTTTAGTCACAATGATCACCTTACAAAAATCAAGGTCATGTATAAAATTGGATTAACCTGAGTTAAAAACTAGGTCACTACGCCAAATTATAGAACAAATCTTTAAAAGGCGCCCTTTTTACCTAATCTTTATGAAACCATATCACATGGATCATGAAGACAAAATGTAGGTCAAATTTAATATTTACTTATCATGAGTTAAAACTAGGTCACTAGGTCAAATAATAGACAAACCTTCATGCGCCAAAAAGTCGCATCGATTATTTTCACCTATTGACCTAATTTTGACCCAAATTATTCAATAACATACTTGTCTTAGATGTTTTGAGATAAGCATTGTGACCAAGTTGCATAAATATTAGACCACAATTGTGAATTTTGTACCCACACAACGTTTTCCTTTGATTTTAACTAGCGACCTACTTTTTGACCCCGGATGACCCAATTTATAACTTTGACCTAGATTTTGTTGATATTATTATTGTGACCAAGTTTCATAAATATAAGGTCACCATTATGACCTCTAGCGACTACACAAGGTTTTGCTATAATTTGACCTAGTGACCTAGTTTTTTACCCTCGATCATCCATTTTCTACCTTGGCCTTAATATTGTTCAGATGATCGCTCTGACCAAGTTTCATAATCATAAAGTCAAAATTGTGAATACAAATGCAATTGTGGACGAACAGACAAAGAAAACAATCACTATTTCTCCCGAATCGATAGATTCGTGTACATTTTGTATATTGTCATTATTGGATACTGTCCAAACACAAATATTCTTTTCCATTAGACACACATGTATACAACACAAGATATGTGTGAATTTTAAACAAATTGGGTTAATATTAAAGAAATGAATAAAAGTTTTGTTTCCCCTTCCAAGTGCTATTTTGAGTCATTTTGTCGACATTTGAATGGGTAGTATACCAACACGTAGACTGGCATTTATATGAAAAGTAAATTTTCTGATGATAAAATCAATATTTGTATTCGATAGAAGAAGGTTGTATCTTTCAGAGAATATAAGCTTTAAGGTGCAATTAGTAAATAGTTAACGACTTACACGGGAATTATTAGAACTTAAAATTCCCCATGTAGTATGAAATAAGGAAAATGCTGAAATTGCTACCAAAAGTGACCTTAAACATGTCGATTTTTTTGTATTTTCCCCACTGAACTCGCATATTTGATGTTTCGTCTGTAGTTGATAATAGTCTGTAGATGATGAAAATGCAAAGAAACTCTGTTTTGCAATTTGTTTGAGGTTGACCATATTTTTTAGCTTCAATGACTGGACTATAAGTACTTATGTACGTGTTATTTATAAATCTTATTTAACCTGGCAGACAATTGGATGTCGATATTCCGGGGTTTACAAATATCATTACAGACTGTCGGGTTTGTCGCATTGCCGCATTGCGACAAAATCTCAAGTTTTCTACATGTTATCTGAGCAATAAATATATAAGATGTTTAAACTAGTTTATAGACGTGGGTATCGTCAATAATAAATTATTTTGGTAAAGGTTATTACATTTATCTTGTAAATCTAATGGTTAAGCACTGGCTTCTACATTCAAATTGCTAGTGGCAAAATAGCTCTCTTCGAGTTTGTTGAACATATCGGACAGGATAAGGGTAAGACCCAACAGAAACTACAGAACACGAATTGTTGAACAGCAACAGTAATACGACATCACAATCCGGCAGCCTGATACTTGAACCAGTCGAACAAATCCGGAACTAGGACGAACAGACTAAAACGAACCAATTCTCGTTCAACCAGCGTATTTTTCATCTAAAATGATGTTTATAGTCTGGATACTTGACTCACCATTGATTTATGAGGATGGAACGAACCAAATGGACGAAGTATCCCACATGCTTCACAAGGATAACTGGTAAAGCAACACTTAACAGAAACACCGTTTACATGGTTTATAAATGGGTTTTTTTAACAACGAACGTTAGCGATATACCAAACGTCATTTCGATACGGAATACCGTTAGGGCCATCGTGGTTACACATTAAAATCCAGAGGGCGACAATGCGATAGTGCGATAGTACGATGGCGACAATGCGATAATACGATGGCGACAATGCGACAGTACGATGGCGACAACGCGATAGTACGATGGCGACAATGCGATAGTACGATGGCGACAACGCGATAGTACATATCGTACTGTCGCCATCGTACTATCGCATTGTCGCCATCGTACTATCGCGTTATCGTACTGTCGTCATCGTATTATCGCATTGTCTCCATCGTACTATCGCATTGTCGCCATCGTACTATCGCACTGTCGCATTGTCGCCATCGTACTGTCGCATTGTCGCATTGTCGCATCATGGCCCTCTTGTTGAGTAATTGTCCTTTGTTATTTAAAATACTTATTTTTTTGTCCGGAGCATATCTTTAAAAGTATTTGAGATATTGACTTGAAACTTGATACATATATAGATCTCATTGTGTGGAGTTCTAGTTAGCTTGACTATTCAAGGAATAGCGGAGCTCTTCTTACTACGGTGTTGTCGTTGGTTAAAATTTTCGTACCAGTCCAATTTTTAGCACACCTGTTACACTGTGACATTGTGAGCTTTTGAGATTTTGTGGAAACTGTCATCAGACTGTCCATCCATGTGTCCGTCAAAATTTTGCCTCAAATTACAAAATATACTTCTCCTAAACCTCTGGGTCAATTGGTACCAAATTTGGTAGTAATGATCCTTTGGTGGTCCCATTTCAAAGTTGTTCAAAAATGGAATTTCATGAGGAACTCTGGTTTCCATGGTAGCCAAATTTAAAAAAAAATCTTCTACGATGCAGCAAGGCCCAGAGCTTGAATATTTGGTGTGAAGCATTGTCTAGGGGACAAGTTTGTTAAAATCATGACCACCGGGTAAGATTGGCCCCGCGGCATATATGGTTTTGTATAGGAAAACTCGAAAATTGTTCTCCAGAACCACAAGAGCCAGAGCTTAGATATTTGACATGTAGCATGGTCTAATGGACCTCTACCAATTTGAAGTTTGATTAAATCATAACCCCAGGGATCAGATAGACCCCTCCTCGGGGCATCTCTGGATTCGGATGGGAAAAACTAAAAATCTTCACCAGAACCACATTTCCTAGACCTTAGATATTTGACATAAATTGTCCTTAAATTCAAGTCCTTCAAGATATTGCCTTGAAACTTTGCATACGTGTTTATGATCACACTCCCCATCAAAAGGCGCGAGTAGATAACTCGGTGAATAATAACTGAAAAGAAGTGGGTGTATATTGTTTTGCAAATGCTGATGGGCCGGTCCGTAGACCTTTTTGTTCTGATCAATAACTAGAGATTGCCTTGACCTAGGGTAGTCAAACTTAACAGGATGGTTGCTTGTATTAAGTAGATGAAGCCTAGTGTTTTTGGGATCAGTAGATCAAAGGTCAAGGTCCCTGTGACCTTACATTAAAACACAGTTGCAGCTAAATAACTAATGAACAATTTGACCAATGGAAGTGAAACTTCATAGCATTATTGCTTATATTCAGTAGATGATACTTATCAGTCGAAAAGTCAAGGTCACTGTGACCTTATGATAGAAAAGGATTTTGGCTCAATAACTGGAGATTACTTTGACCTAAGGTATTCAAACTTCATAGGATGATTGCTTGTATTAAGTAGATAAAACCTACACTTTGGGGTTAGTAGGCAAAAGGTCAAGGTCACATGACCTTACATTGAGCAAGGTTAGTCAAACTTCACAGGATTATTCCTTGTATTGAGTCGATGAAACCTAGTTTTTGGACTCAGTAGTCGATTGGCGATAGTCGACAATGCGATAGTACAATGGCGACAATGCGACAGTGCGATAGTGCGACAATACGATAGCGACAGTGCGATAACGCGATAGTACGATGGCGATAATACGATGGCGACAATGCGATAATACGATGGCGACAACGCGATAGTACGATGGCGACAATGCGACAGTACGATGGCGACAATGCGACAACGCGATAGTACGATGGCGACTATGCGATAGTACGATGGCGACAATGCGATAATACGATGGCGACAATGCGACAACGCGATAGTACGATGGCGACAATGCGACAGTACGATGGCGATAGTACGATATGACTATCGCATTGTCGCCATCGTACTATCGCGTTGTCGCATTGTCGCCATCGTACTATCGCATTGTCGCCATCGTACTATCGCGTTGTCGCATTGTCGCCATCGTACTATCGCATTGTCGCCATCGTATTATCGCATTGTCGCCATCGTACTATCGCATTGTCGCCCTCTGGATTTTAATGTGTAACCACGATGGCCCTAACGGTATTCCGTATTTCGATGATATAGCTGTGACTTGGGTTACGAGAAGGCTTCTATATCTTGTAACCCAGCTGTGGTCCACTTTCAAATGGAAACCATAAAGATGTGCAAGTATTGATAAAGAAGAACAAAATAAAATGTAACAAAATCCTTGTATTCATCGTGTGTAGTGATTTTATTGCATCCCGTCTACTTGAATCGTAATAACACCAGACACATTAATTATAATAGTGTCACCATACAATGACCACTTATGGTACAAGCTTGCTTTAGAAAGTAATTAAATGTGACTGTGTTCCAATTTGTTGTTTGTTTAGTCGGACTCGACACAATTTCTCGACCCTGGTCAGTTATATTTGTCTGTCGATTCATCTTTCTAACCGTTTTTCTTGGACTTTATACACTCGTATCAGTATGTTTAAATGTTCACAGGCCTACGAAATTATATCACAAACTACAGTTTTGATTCAATATGACAGACTGTTATATATTGAATGGGTGAAATTGTAGTTGGTGATATATTTTTTCTTAGATCTGTGGTTTGATACTCAATCACTACAACATAACGGATTATAATAAATTAACTGGCTAGATAAAGAATAGCATTTCCTTCATTATTTGTCAGTAGTACATACGTACTACAAGACCATTAATATTTTTAAATAAATCACTCACACCTGGTCGACCAAACACACGTACTTACATGTATATACTAGTACGTAAATGTGTCCAAAATATACTGCAGATGTACATATATCACATATACCACCTTATATTTTGCGTTTACAAAGAGTCTATCACTCGTTGTCAATTGATATATTTATATCAAACTCGTTCTGGAAATTTATTATGCTCGCCGAGGCTCGCTTAATAAAATTTCAAAAACTCGTTTAATATAAATTTATATCAATTGACAACTCGTGATAGATCCTCTTTATTTGTTGTCCTCTTTGTTGGTACACCCCTTCACCAATAAATCCCGAGTAAAAATCCCGAATACTATGTTTTGTGGCATCTAGCGTGATTAAAATGTTCAAACATTGGGTAAAGCAATGTCCAAAAATCATTTTCAGGGAAATTTGCAGACTGAAAACCAAACTATATTTTACGGCGTTTCGCGTACCACGTTCCTGTGTCCAGGAATTGCAGCGTACCAAAGGATATGAAGTGACGTACCCTACCCCCTCTTTACAATTATCGCATGTCTGAAACAACATTATAGCATTAAAACGGTGAGTTTGCTCATACTTAAACGGTGGAAAAAAGGTACGTTATTGTAAAGATTCTCGCGTGCACGCGCTGTTGGTGTTCAGTTTTAAGTATGCTCTTTTCAGGACCCAGTCGACGAAAATAAATGATTTACAGCGTTATATGAACTGTCATTCACATTCTAATTGTAACTATTAATCAATTTTCTATAATAGTAAAATAATAAACGTTAACAAACCCCCAATGTCACTGTTTTCTTGGTATTTGCCGATACCGGAAGTTGACGCTCATAACAAAAACTTGGAAAGTTGTGTGTGACGTAACGTTTGCTAAGCGACGTCGAGTTTATTTTCCCGACGTCGCCCAAAATGTCCCGTCAAAATACCATACTTTTGAAAAACATACTAATAAAGTGTTGTTTTTATGCTATAATAGTGTTTACGCAAGCCTTTTCGTGTTAATACATCTGCAGAGTCCCTCGGGAGTGTAGGTGCCCTCACCCTGGCGGGCTTGGGCACCAACCGTCCCTCGGGACTCTGCGGATGTAATAGCACGAAAAAGCATGCGTTAACCCTACATTTATATACGCAGTTAATTGGGAAACATTTTTTATTTATGGCCTTAGTGCTATATCTATCAGTTTTGTGTGTACAATTACATTGTTCCTAGTTAACGATATCTACAAAATGTACAATGTAATGTATTTCATTTATTATCTTCTCTTGTTTTTCGACACACAAACTACAGTAAAACTTCGTTATGACGAGCATCGATATCACGAACACCCGGTCTATCTCGAACAAATTTTAAAATTATATCCGCTTGTATTATCAATACATGCCCTTTTGCTATTTCGTGCACCATGTGTATCTCGAGCAGTTTACCTGTCCCGATTACTCCTCGAGATACCGAAGTTTTACTGTAGACAAAAAGAACATTAAACCATTCTTATTGTCTTAATCATATAAATAAGATACTTAAGTATACACACGTGAACATGTATATATACGAGAATTCGCACACAACTGTATACGTCGGCTTATAACATGATAATTAATTTAATAGTAATTTTAGTCACGTGACACCAAAACCACATAAAAGGACATACAACATGTACTAGTATTAATGTACAATTACTCGTACATTTCTATATACATTATACAAGTTTTACAAACCCTAAAAATTGAAACAACTATTTAATGCAGTTTACAGTTTATTTCTGAAATTAAGGCATTATGCCCATGGTTCGTTTTTTCAATTACAACAGAAATATATGATAATATTATTTAATTAATATACTTTGTATAATTATTACATCATTATTCGTCAACACATAAAGAACTAAAAAAGCAGGTTTCCGTTTATAAAATGTATGTGCATCATATATACTCGTACATGCAGAAAGAGAACCATATTGAAAAGTAACGTAATTGTTCTGTATAAATGACTCTACATACATGTTTGATAGGCCCACTCATGATAACGCACGCGATAAAAAAAAATCACGTTGAACTTAACATTGTCATAAAAATATGTCGTTCTTATGTACATGTATCACAAATTTTTGTACATTTAATTCATGATCGGTGCTTTCGGGGTAAATCTGTTAGGAATGGAGAAACAACACTATGTTTTATGAGTGTGATTCTACCGTCATGATAAATGTAGATTGATTGGAGTGTCTTTCACCTGCGACATAAATATTTTTATTGCTTGGTTTAATTAATGTGTCACTGTAATTGATCTTGATGAAATTTATATTGTTACGTATGTGAAAAGTGGACATGGTTTCTTTAGTATCACTTACATGTGGCCAATATTAAGTTTCATTGATACAGTTTTCAGTTTTATTGACGTAAGTACACCCGAGCATCGATATGACGAGCACCTGTTCTATGTCGAGCAAATTTCAAAGTCTAATTTCTTTGTTCCATGCTGAATATTGATTCACACCTTTGTGACAAGTATCATTATTACGAGCAACCGGTTTATCTCGAGTATATTACCTGCCCAGACCACTCCTTCAGATAACAAAAACGATTCCAGCTATGGTATATTCAATTAGTAATACTCATGAGTGAACTATCCCACTCGAAAGAATAGCGGAGATTACCGTTAACTCAGGTATACCCAGTTAAATATAGGTAAACAATGTTTACCTGGCGGACGAAATAATGTTTACAAACCGTTCTTATTTAACTTTGAAAGGACTGTACATTACAAACTCAACAACAACTCATATCATTTAATATAACGTTCATGTCATCGGTTGTTATAGCCTGAGAATAATGTCCGCCGATTTTTATCATTCGGATAAGCTTGTTGGTCTTTTACTGCATTGTACGATGATGTCGACTATAGCTACTTTCGATTACATGTCCTATTTTAAATACATGTAAAAAGTCTACAGTTCTTATTAGATATAAAATTATCAGTGTTTGAACACTAGAGATTTTGGCGAGTATATTACATTACCCTCAAACAACTTTGATATAATATTCAATATCTACAGAGTGTTAAAGTTTACAGACACCATGATTTACAATAAAACCATTTCATGATGCTCCTAGGTCGATTTATAACACGGTTTTGTATACCGTCATCCGACAGTAATGACTATACAAATATCAAGCCGTTTGTTAGATCAACGAATTTTCAAGTTTATACAAGTTTACTGGGTAATCCATTTATGGAAAGTAAACAAGTACTTGAAATGTTCGATACGTGGGCTTTTTACCTTTTATTATAAATCTCCACATCTCCAGATTGGGCATTCTCTGTATAGGAACGGTATTACGTGAAGGAATAGGGTTTTCAAATATCAACATGGTAAGTTGAAATGTTTTTTATATAATTTTGGAAATTATTAGTATTTTTAGAGGGTTTTTTTTATAAAATATTTACAACCACAATACATGTATCTATATTCTATTTTTAAATGTACAATAGTAAAAAGTAGTACATAAATTCTGGTACACCAGAATGGGTCCAACAATATGACTGTCGCTATATTTGTTAATTTAGTTTGTTTGTTTTTTAAATATACAGTAACGCTGTAACAAGACTCAGGGTGTTTCAAGTGTGAAGGCCCTGGTGGGTTCAGCTACTAAAATACACTTCCTGGGCATGCACATGAATTGGACTAAATCTGGGTTCATGACAGTGTTGGAACTTCGTAAAGAGGACACACTCACACCATGGTAATCGTGGTAAATGGTCTCAGTCACGTGCACCGTGAAATTGTGTAAAAGGGTCTCATTCACGGTGTTGTTGTGTAAAAGGGTCTCATTCACGTTCTAAATGTGTAAAATTGTGTAATGCTGGTATTATCCACGGTGTAACTGTATAATGATGGCCTAATCCACGGTGTAATTGTGTAAAATGGTCTCATCCACGATATAATTGTGTAAAATGGTCTCATCAACGTTGTAATTGTGTAAAATGGTATCATCAACGGTGTAATTGCATGGGCGTAGGAGCAGGGGGGGCCAGGGGGGGCCAGGCCCCCCAATGTCTGGACCGGGGAGGCCAACATATCTTTTGGCCCCCCCAATAATTCAGACGAAAAATTATAATTTACGACCTAATATATCTCGTTATAGGCAATTTGCCTTCAGTTCTTGGTAAAAACGTATCAATTTTTTTTTGCTCGCTTCGCTCGCAAAATAACTTCCTTATATTCAAATACCTCATCACCCATTGTTTTCAAAAATACACTTGTGCCATGAATTGTACTCTTAATGTCCCCCAACCCTCCTACATGACTTTGGGACGTTGTCAATTATATATAAAGCCTTTGAAACAAACGTTTTCACCTTTTAAATTTAAATTTTATGCAAACACTTAATTGTGTTTTTGTTAGAACTTAAATTCCCTGCATTAAGGTTCTTTTTTAATTCAAAATAAGGTATATCAGAACGACTAGAATGCACTAGATTTATCCATAGTTTAGAAAAATTTCCGGAGGGCTGACCCGTGTATACTTGAACGAATTAACTTCCAGTTAAGAGGTAATTACTTAACCAAATGACCACAGAACCATAAAGTCACAGTTAGTATATAGATATAGGAGTGTTTTGGACATTTAAGAGTACAGTTTGTGTCCAGAATAGTTTTGTGCAATTATTGCGTGTTGACTAATTGACATAAGGAAGTTACTTTGCGAGCGTAGCGAGCAAAAAAAAATTTTTACCCCAAGTTGCCAAATGTTTGGCCCCCCCAATGTTGAAGACGCTCCTACGCCCATGAATTGTGTAAAATGGTCTCATTCACGGTGTTGTTGTGTAAAAGGGTCTCATCCGCGATGTAATTGTGTAAAATGGTCTCATCCACGTTGTAAATGCGTAAAATTATCTCATCCACGGTGTAACTTTGTAATGATGGTCTCATCCATGGTGTAACTGTGTAATGATGGTCTCATCCACGGTGTAATTTTGTAAAATGGTCTCATCCACGGTGTAATTGTGTAAAATGGTCTCATACACGGTTTTGTTGTGTAAAATGGTCTCATCCACGATTTAGTTGTGTAAAATAGTCTCATCAACGGTGTAATTGTGTAAAATGGTCTCATCCACGGTGTGGTTGTGTAAAATGGTCTCATCCATGGTGTTATTGTGCAAAATGGTCTCATCCATGGTGTTATTGTGTAAAATGGTCTCATCCATGGTGTTATTGTGTAAAATTGTCTCATCGATTGTGTAATTGTGTAAAATGGTCGCATCGACAGTGCACTTGTTTAATATGGTCGCATCCACGGTGTATTTGTGCAAAATGGTCGCATCCATGGTGAAATAGTACATATAATGGCCGCATCCACAGTGTAAGTGTGTAAAATGGTCGCATCCTCAGTCTAACTGTGTAGAATGGTCTTGTTCACGTGATATAGTTTCATTCCTTTGCAGCAACACATATCACTGAAAGCCAAAAATAATGAGTGAAATAATTTTATAAAGTGTGTGTCTCGTACTGGGTGATTTGTTGTCTAAAATAATTATCCCTGACTTAAACCATTCCACGACATACCAACAGGCAACTAACTCATCAATCATAAACTACATGCATCATATTTCGTGAGCATGTATCCGTGTTTCACCGACATGTTTAATTGATATTACCATGTCACTTAATGTTCGCGTTTCTTATTAAATAGATGGATAGATAACGATTTCATGGCAGAATCGTTTCCGTAAGGAAAACGTAACATTTTCCATTAAATTCGATGTATGCAGTGCTAAACTATGTAGTGTCACCGATGTGACCATTGCATGCATTCAGTAAAACATACAGATAGGGTGATAATTCAAGACAATTCTAAACTTTCGTTGGTCCCATCCCCTCTGACCCAATCGGGCAATATGTATTTGAAATATGTATTTTATATATCAAAATGCTGGTTGGTGTATAAACAATGCCAATGATCGTTTCTTTATAAATTCATGTTTTTATTGACTTGTCACCCAAAAATAATGATTTAAGAACATGTTCTGAAGCAGGGCGATCTCTGAAGTATGTGTACCGCTCAAATAAAGCATTCATATGGAAATCTTCATGAAAATAGGTGCATAAGAAGCGCCTTATGATGCAGATTTCAAATGTGTTTCAGTCTTATAAGGTCGTTAGAAGTAGTTACGACCTTATCAGTCTAAGCCAGCGAAGCACGAGAAACATCTTGATCACAACACAAAGTTTATATGAAGAACACTTATCAAATGATTAATGATATTGTATAGACTCAGTCTTTCAAAAACCGTCGGAAATCTCTACCCTTGCTTTAAGCACATCCTAGTAACTATCAATATCATGAATATCAAGTTGAATATTTCGTGTAAGGTTCGCTTAAACTTTTAAATATTGACATTAAGTGGGTTTAATCATGTATCATTTACCAAGTATGCCGCATGTACATACGCGAAATAATACACTTGTACTTAGAGACACCGGCCTGACTGGTTGAAGTCCTTCGTTCAATAATAAATATTGATACAAGAAAACAAAAGAGCTATGCCAACTTGAAAAGTCCGTTTGACAAGTTACAGTTTATATACGTTCGTTTGTTTGTCCTTCTCGGCGCGACCACACAGACCAACAATGAACTTTATTGGCTTGCATTTGAAATGCTTAACAATTTGTATCAAACCATTTATAATGTAAATTTATACCCTTTGCCACTAAACGTTGATTTTTATAATACGTTTGTACTTGCTTATATTCGAACTAAACCTTCAATGCTGTCACCTATATAGGGCCATGTCAATCGAATGACCTCTGCAATATACAGAAATTATTAATTGCTGAGACAGTGATATTGGTATTGTATGAAAATTAAGCGCTATCGCCCAAGTGTTTTAATTACACATAAAGACAATTTCTATCTTCATTCAGACGAATTTAATATTGAGCAGTTAAGCAAATGTGATATTATTCTAAGCGCAAATCGAACTCGATAGCCTAGTGGTACTTCTTTTGGTCTTATGGTACTTCAAATTGTCTTAGGATGGGTTTGGATGTGTTATACAGGAGAAAATTGGAGCTGTATTCAAACGCTTCAAGCAGAACTCTGGTGGGATACATCGATAAAATCATTGTTCATGGTGAACAGAAATTATCCGCAGTCACACAGAAACGGTGTATCCCCTAGCATCCCATGTGAGGCAGTCAGTCATAGAACGAATTATCCATAACATAAAAGTGGATATTTCAAGGTAGCCTATATACTCATCTTGCAATGAATGTATCAATGGGGTCTTTGTTTCTCGTACGTATTTAACCAAGAGTGGGGGTAACTATGAAGGAGAACTACATAATAGTTTGTCTGACACAGCTGTGTACTATCGCATAGTATTATACGTCTTTTTTGGCAGATGCATTAATAATGAAAACATACTACATGTATACACCGATTTCATTATTTAGTGTATCCGGGCTGCATTCATTAAACATGTATTAATGGGATTCTTAAACTATATTTACGTTAATAGAAATTTAAGTTGACACCAATAAAAAGTTTATCAGTTTCGCCATAAAACACTACGATAACAAACACGCACCCATGTGCTAGACAGACATTAAGTGCTGTACAGTATTTTATTACATTGACCTTTCTTTATTAAGTAGAGTTTCGCTATACTGGCATGCGTTATGTACACACATCGCTTTGACGAGCGATATCTTCTAGACCTGTTATGTACGCATTTTGTATTTCATACTTTTTTCACTCCGCATTAAATGAGCACTTTTGTGAAATTTCACCAAAGAATCCATTTTACTTCACTGGATTTTATTCAGTACGTTTTATAAATTTCTTCATAACCATAATTGTGTATATGGTGACCTGTTGGTTGAACTAACTGAATTGGTGGTGACACAAATAAACTATACATGTACATAGCTAGGAGAACACACTTCAATACAAAATACATGTAGTAGTATTCTTTTAAAACTAGCATCTCCACACCAAAGGCCAGTGGTTTCTGTATTTTTGTCAATTCTTTAAACGTTACACCCAGAAGTGCCAGTTACAAAGTTGTTTATATCACTGGCTTGGAACAAGCATGTAATGAGAAGATCGTAAGTACTTATAAGACTGACGCATATTTAAAATCAGCATCACATAGCGTTTCTTATGAGCCTATTTTCACGAAAGTTGGAACTTGTCATGTTGACCGAACTGAAGTTGAAACAGCTTGTTTCACCATAGCTAAAGTAATTTTCTGGCATTTTCTACTTGTTTTCGCAAAATATCGATTTTGTACTTGCGACTTTTTCATTCTAAGCAAGCGATATAGGATATAGATAATCTGAAATCACGTAGGCCTACCTATTCTCCACATGGATGAGGACTTGTTCAAAATTTAAACTAATCTTTGTACGCATTCTGTATTTACATTTTCAGGCCGAACAACTAAGTGAAGAAAATGTAGCAGGTAAGACTTTTAGCGTTTTCTATTTTATATTTTGACTGTGGTCAGCTTGCAACAGCAATCGTGAAAGTTCGACCATATCCATCGGTCTCTGGTAAATGTAAAGACATATGCATAAAGGTCAAGGCGATCAGAGTGCTTGCAACAGACTCGTTTTAATTATTTAAACGTTTGCTACTTGTATATGAAAGAAAATCAACCCTGGCAGAAATGGGGTGCAATATACTAATATACTAGATACTTTCTTGTGCGATATCTAATAGTAAAGAGAAACTTCAAATGTCATGGCGACCAATAGTTACGCGACATCTACCACTTTGGTGTTACCTAATGCATGCGTTACTACATTAAAATGTTTCCTATTACAAATGCATATTAAAAGTTGTGTGGCCTACATATCTTGTGAAACAACATCTTTATTATGTTTCAAGTTATTCACACGATCGTGGTGCTCGGTGCTCATGTTTGGGCTAGCATCATACTAGTAATACATTCTTCCTCTCGACGACCCTCGTACATTAGACCGAAAGTCATAATATAAAGCAAATTTCTTATTTGCATTTTCCAGAATTTAAAGAAGCGTTTAGTTTATTTGATAAAGATGGGGATGGAACTATTACAACAAAAGAACTCGGTACTGTAATGAGATCACTAGGACAGAATCCAACAGAAGCAGAACTTCAGGACATGATTAACGAAGTCGATGCTGATGGTAAGAGAGTTAGGCGAGGGGTGTTTTTTAATTTCCGAGAAAAGTAACATAGAATTTTAAACGTTAAAGTTTAACCCAATGATTTTTGCAGAGAGATTAAAACACATTTTTTGCAATCTTTAGTCCAGATGAGGATTTTGGATTTCTCGCTTGACCTTGCTATATACTATTTAGATTGTAATTGTTTAAACTTTCGTAAGGGGTTGTTCTTATTGAATCTTGGGCACTTTTCCTGGAACTTAACAAACGCCGCTAGTATAATATTTAGATCTAAAAATATTAATTGTCGTAGGCTTACGACTCTCTATGATCTCAATTTACGGTACCATTGCTAGTGAATCTGCATTTCGTCTGACTCTCCAAGACTGTCCTACAAGTGCCCATGGGCGTAGGAGCGTTTTCAACATTGGGGAGCCAAACATTTGGCAACGAGGTAAAAAAAATTTTTTTGCTCACTTCGCTTGCAAAGTAATTTCATTATGTCAACACACATTCTTTGCACAAAAAAATACACTCGTACATAAATTGTACCCTTAAACGTCCACAACCCTCCCATATCTATATAATAATGTTGAGTTTATTGTTCTGCGGTCACCTGGTTTAGTAATTACGTGGTAACAGGATGTTAATCAGTTCAAGTATAAGGGGTGTGGGGCCATTCCCCCTGGAAATTTTCCTAAACACTCAATAAATCTGGTGCATTCTAGGCGTTCTGAGATACCTTATTTAGTATTTAAAAAAGGCCCGAAATACAGATAATTTAAGTTCTTACATTTAACCCAATTATGAATCAAGCGCTTGCACAAAATGTAAATTGCTCGATTTGGAGATTGTAGCTTAATGTGAAAACGTTTATTTAAAAGGCTTTATAAATAGTTGACATTTAGAGTACAATGTATGTCACGAATGAATTTTTTGCAAACAATATGTTTTTATACGTTTTCACCAAGAACTGAAGGCAAATTGCATATAACGATATATATAAGGTCAAAATTATACTTTTCGTCTGAATTATTGGGGGGGGCAAGAGATATGTTGGGTCCCCCTGTCCAGACATTGTGGGGTGGCTCCCCCCCCCCTGCTCCTACGCCCATGGTGCCATACGCAAAATGAAGACAACCGAATTGCCGTTATTGCAATAATCTACATGTGTTTGATGGCAAAGTGGTACACAAGGCAACCATGTACGACCTAAGTGCTTCCTTGCCACGTCCTCTCTCTCTCTATATATATAATAACTTAAGATGTCTGAGATTTTGTCTGTACCGTGTATCTGTATACTTTATGCCATATTATGTGGAGCTATAGGGACATATTACTTTTAAATTTTTATACACAGCTTTTGTCACGGACTTTACTTTAAAATGATGCCTTAGTTTTATTTACTGAGATTGTCCGAACCCCTAGGTGTTTACTTGTACCTTTTGGTGAGTGAAGTAGATCCGTATACACATGTACGTGTAACAATAAAGTTACTCAGATGTATTTAAACAATCATATTGACACTTTGGCAAATGTTTCTCTGTCGAAAGATCCTATATTTGTTGAACAAGTATTAACTATACTAATTGGCACATTTACCTATTCAAATTGTAAAGTCATTGTGATTTGTACTTGAAAACATTTTGTCCTGAACATACATAACTATGTTTACACTTAGACATATAGTGTCCGTGTCGTTATGTACAGTCAATTCATCTTGTCGTTCTGATCATTGCGTTTTTCGTAGACCTTATTGAGTTCATTCTGAACCTTAAAAATGGATTGTCGTTCGTTCTCCTTCTCAATGCTCAAAAAGTGTGTCCTTCTGCTCCATAATTTGGTCGTCAGTTGTTCATTCAGTTCATTAGATCTTCTAAGAAGTGTTGTTCGCCTAAATGATCAATCGTGAAAGCTCGACCATTCCATTTGTCTGGTAAATCTATTGCAATTGATAAAGACAGAGGTGATCGGAATGCCGAATGTTACATCTTTTTACAGGAAACGGAACTATCGACTTCCCAGAATTCCTCACAATGATGGCGCGCAAAATGAAAAGCGAAGACAGCGAGGAAGAATTACGGGAAGCGTTCCGAGTGTTTGATAAAGATGGTAATGGTTTTATAAGTGCGGCAGAATTAAGACATGTAATGACAAATCTAGGAGAAAAACTCACAGATGAGGAAGTAGATGAAATGATTAGAGAAGCTGATATTGATGGTGATGGACAAGTTAATTACCAAGGTAAGTAAAATACTAATTCACTCATCAGGGGTAAAAGTTTTCAGTCTAAATACTGATTTCAGTATTTTAAGAAAAATATTACACTATGTTATTTATGTGAAAATCATCTATATTGACTAGCAGTTTTCAGTATTTTGATAATTTTGAACTTTTACCCATGTAATAGTGTTGATATTTCTGGATTAAATACTTCCCTGTATTAATATAGTCTGCCGGATAATATATAGAATAAACAGGGGGGGGGGGGGTAACTCGAAGCGTGGTAAATAAGGGTGACAACATGTATGTCCACAACACATTCATGTATCCTCAGTCAATTAGCTCTTTTAGGTTTTTTCCCTATCACGAGTTATAATTCTCATTTTGAATAAACAAAGCGGCATAACTCCTTTGATGTATATTATCTAATACCATGTAATTTAACTTGTATCAATATTTTGTTTCAGAATTTGTGACGATGATGACTAATAAATAAGCTGCCAATTAATGTCATCTAAATACAGTACCCGTTTGTAGAGATGTGTATACAATTGTTGCCAACGATTCAATCACAGATCTGATGATTTGTGAACATGGACTACGTTTCAAATCAGGATTGACACTGCTTAATATGATCATTAGTATATTTAATACATAATCATTCCATACAAAGATTTTATGCAATAATTTACGGATCCTTCGTTTGAATTTTCTTGTCATCTATGCATCATGTGACACGTTTGTAGTTCTGTTAGGATGATTTCTAGTATTAAGATGTCATGCTGTTACTTTTTTTTGTATTTTTATAGACAGAAATAAATTTAATACAAACAGTAATCTGTTGTGAATTCATTGCTATATGTATGAATTTATGCACTTTCAATATGAAAAGGAAGTACGGACTCAATTTCGACCTCGACCTAAATTTTACAGAAACTTAAGATTGTGAGCAAGTTTCATAAATATCAAGTAAACAGGGGCAAAATGAAGACCACCTTCTGCGAGTGCTGGATGCTCGACTGTAACGCTTTTAATAGCAACAAGGGCAAATCACTCAATAAATATACAGTGTCCGCACTGTATACTAATATTTGGCGGGCACTTGATGTCATTGGGTTATCAGTCTTGTCAGTATGTGCTCCTCTAGTATTTTGAACGACTCATAACAATAAACGTAACCAACGTAGACGCCGACAATTCCGTCACCACAATAGCTCAAACCTTTTTCTCTCGAAAAGTCGAACTAAAATTGTGAACCTTGTTAACAATTTAAAGGTTTTCTTGGATGTGACCTTGTTTTATTATCCCAGATGACCAAGTTGCGAACTTGACCTAGATTTTATAGAGACAAACACTATGCCCAAGTTTCAAAAAAGTTATAGTGAAAATAGTAAGACCTCTATATTGTTTACAGTCTAACTGTTGACAACTCCATGATGGATGACCATGACGGAAATACAACGGACGCTCACAAAAGCTCACTTCGCCGGCTTAGAATAATAAGGTCTTAACTACAATATCAATATTTTGATAAAACAAGAAAAATTGTCAATCACTGTTTACTTATGGTAAAAGAAGCTTTTTCAAATTTAGTTTGTTCATGATAAGTTCCGATTTTCATGAAAATAGGCTCATAAGAAATGCTTTATGGTGTAGATTTTAAATATGTATCAGTCTTATTAAGTAGTAGGTGGCACTTACGACCTTGTCATTCTAAGCCAGCTACTTTAAGCACGTTGTGGTCTTTGGAAGAATCAAACAAGATTTCAATCAACACGTTTTTATTCAGATCCAAACCAGACAAGTTATAACAACTATAAGTATTGACTATACATTGTATCATAGAAGAGAAAAACATGAATAAATAACATGAAGTAGATATAGCTTGACCAGATTTAGTAGGCACTCATTAAACTTCGGAAGCTTGTATTATTTTCCGTAAGCGTAGTCGGTACTTAATAGGGGTGTAACGGTACGCTCACCTCACGATATGATACGTACCGTCAATTTTTCTGACGGTTCGGTATATTTCGGTATGATACAATATTCTCTTACAGCAGCTTAAATACTTCATTTTTTAAGTAATAATGAATTTGTTGCTTCTATAACAGCAATTATTATGTGCCTATCAACTATTTTAAGTGAATTTAGACAATATGAAGCATATCCCAATACAATTAAAATGAGTGATACATGGTAATTATACATAATCAGAAGGCTGTCGGGTGTTATCGTTGTCTGAATATTATTTTGCTCATAAAAAAGCTTATACCGAACCGTACCGAAATTAACAAATCTTGTATCGCGAACCGTGTGGGACTGAAGTCCGCGGTATTTCGTATACCGCGGTATACTGTTACATCCCTAGTACTTAACGGTATTATTTGTTTATTTTGCACCGACTTTGTCCGAAATATGCACGGAATATGCCTGGAGTGCCTACTAAATCTGGTCAAGCTATATGATGAGAATAATGAATGAATGAGCATAGATGATACATACACAAACACCACTGTAAAATTATTAATATTCAAGATGGATTATTTTTCAAATATTTTGCTGATTGCAAAGAAAAGGCCTCAAAAATAAGTAATTAAATATTTTTCTTTTACTAATTTGAAACCTTAAATTAAAGAAACCCACCAAACACCATTTTAGTGATTTTACCAAAGAAATGCAAAATTGGATATCAATGAAAATTAATGATTTTACAGCATATAATGGACCCCTACATTGAAATCATTCTTTGATTTTAACAAGTGGAAATACATCTCGAAAGACTATTAAAATGCTACACAATGATGACGAACTGGTTGCGATAGTATAAAATAACAAAACCATAAAAGATAAAAGTAAAATTTACCCGATATTTATAGATCTATTTGGGATTCCATTCCAATGGTCTAGACAAATATGGTTTTTATTTTGGTTAGATATAAAACGAAGACAAGAGCGCCATTGACCATAAAATGCTCACCTGTGCTCAATTGTGGTTTAGTAAAATGCATATGATTTTTAATAACAGACCACCCATATGACCAAGTTGCAAGGTGGCTTAGTTTTTACAAAGAAAAACATTGTGATCGGGTTTCATTAATAGAAGGTTAACGTGAGAAAATGTTAACAAGTTTTTCTATATGATTGTGTGACTTCTAGAGTTTTAACAAGGTTTTATGTGATTTGATTTAGTGACCTAGTTTATCACCCCAGATAACCCAATAAAAATATTGGCATAGATATACAGGGTTTCCACTGGGTCCCAAAATGATTCCGCCAAAAAATATTTGCACGGCAACTGGGGGGTGGGTGCGGGAGGGGGTGTTCCCCCTTCCGTGTATCGATTTTTTTTTAATATGCAAGTAAAATGGGTAAATTTGAGGCATTCTTCAACTTAGATAATAGAGAAAATCACACTCAATACAAACATATTTAGCACTAATAATGTTTCCATCTTGTGAAAGGACAAATGAAATACCTGTCTTTGAACAAAGGGATCTCAAATTGCTTGCCCTTCATATACAACAATTGGTTTAGAGCTATTGCAGGTGTGTAAAACAGGATCCCTGTTAAAATGTTGCATTCTACAGTTTACAGTTTATCTGAGCAGCATGTATTCAAACTAAAAATTTAACATTTACCAACTACACTCTCAACCCCAAAAGTTATAATTGATTTAGAAAGTAGGGATGTGAAGCTCCAATTTTAGTAGTGAAGCAATGAGTCATGTGACAATGTCAATAGATTTGCAAAATGTATCTATAGACCTAGAGCTAGCCTACATTGTACATCAATTGAAGCTATACGAAATAGTTTCCAAATTTCTTTTTTTTTCGGAAATAGTTGTAAGACAGGGCAACATAATTGTGAGAATGAATGGTAAATTTATCATTTTGTGTTTGATCTTCGTTTTCCTTAAAAAAATTTGACTCGTGAAAAAGTATAATCATTAATAGAGAAAAAGATCGTATCCGAATTTGACGTCCGATTACTATGCAAGTTAGCCTTAAGATTTCAATTTTCAAGAGATTTTTTTATCTGAGCTAAAGATTGAAGTGAAATAATAAGTACATGGAATATGCCAACTTCAATGAGAGTAACAGATCTTAAACAGCTTTTGATTGGCTTTAATAGTCGTACAAATTACAATTAATGTTCTCTGGTCTGCAACCTTCACGGACATGGCTGCTTAATAGTAAATTAACGTGAAAATAAATAATTGAGAACAATCTGGTATCTAGTTTGTCATTATTAAACTCAAACAGTGTTTTGATTGATGCTACAACAATAAATAACTACTGATTAACACATGCAATTAAGAGAATCCCAGGAGATGATACGGACCGTACACACACTACAGGTGTTGGCTTTAGACACGACTGACCGTACAAAACTTGGTTTTAGACACAAAGGACCGTACACAGGTTGATTTTAACCACGACTCAATACGAATAGCAGAAATGGAGATCGTTATCACACCTTTTAATCTGTTAATTGCCTGACAGGGGGGATTAACTGCCTGTTTGCAGTGTAGCCAGAGGCAATTAGTCAGTTGTTTATTGGTGTCTACAGGTCTTTCCGGTATACTGATCTTACACCAAAATAAAAAATTTAGGTTAGAACATTTTTTTTCTAAGCTTTGAAATTATTTTTTCGCCAATCTCAAAATAATTCCGCCAAAAACGGAAATGGCGAATACCAGCGGAAACCCTGGATATATAAAGACAAACATTCTGACCATGTTTCAAAAGGATCGAGAGACAATAATTGTGACCTCTAAAGTGTTAACAGTCCAATTGTTGACGACACAGACGACAAACAACAGTGCGATCACAAAAGCTGACCATGAGAACATTGTGCTCAGTCGAGCTAAAAAATTTAATGAATATTAAATAATTAAATACTAAAACAAGTTGGATAGTGGATACACAAATGGCAAGAACATGTGAACTATCAGGTACAATGCAGCTTCATTCTCGCTCCCTAAACTTTTTTCAGTTTTCCAGTAAAACCAAGGAATTAGGTTTAATAAGACCAATAAAACAAATGACATCTATTTTATGACAAAATTGTAACTATATCTGTAAAAATAGTAGGCCATAGTAACATTTAAGTAAAATGTATGGAAAACAAAATACTTAATTTGGCAAGAGTCATTAGATTAGAGGGTCTATGGAATGAATGGTTAAAAAGTACATTTAGATATGATATTTTTCTTATGGAATAATAAAACATGAATGCACAACAATGATCAAACTAAAAAATTACATAGTTCAAATAACAAAGGGAGCTAACTCTTAACTATTGGATAAATAAAGGTGGGTTACATTACAGTTGTTTCCCTTTGATTAATTTAATATTCATTTTATTTCCGAAGAAGCCTGTATTAGCCCACTCCTTATTCTTTTTTATTAATTTATTCCCCATCATTGGTTTCTATTCAAAATTGCTTCAGAATAATGTAATTTGAACACAATGTTATTTACTATTGAAGTACTTAATCATTTGTTAAAAACATGTTTCATTGACATTGGTCATATTGATTGCGAAATGTCTTTTATTGGCTGGTCTGCTCAAAGTATGTTTACGACCCCTTATTAGATAAGTACATGTACATATTAACAGAATATGATAGTTTCATGTGTATTTTCAAAGACATATATTACATTTCATGTCTTTGGTATTTTTAAACAATTATTTAGAATTTATAAAACCAACAAAATATCAATACACAAACATGCAACACAACAAATAGAAAACAATTTCCAAAACACAAAATTGAATAAATACAAATAACAACAAGAGGGCCATGATGGTCCTATATCGCTCACCTGATTATAAATGAAGCCCTGCACAATTTAGACTAACAAAGGTAGAGCGTAAATATAGAAACTGGTGACCCCCGGGGCGGGGTCAATTTTGACCTCAGGGGCATAATTTGAACAATCTTGGTAGGGGACCACTAGATGATGCTACATACCATATATCAAAGCTCTAGGCATTGTAGTTATAGAGAAGAAGATTTTTATATGTTTTCCCTATATAAGTCTATGTAAAATGGTGACCCCTGGAACGGGGCCAATTTTGACCTCAGGGGCATAATATGAACAATCTTTGTAGGGGACCACTAGATGATGCTACATACCAAATATCAAAGCTCTAGGCATTGTAGTTTTAGAGAAGAAGATTTTTATATGTTTTCCCTATATAAGTCTATGTAAAACGGTAACCCCCGGGGCGGGGCCAATTTTGACCTCAGGGGCATAATATGAACAATCTTGGTAGGGGACCACTAGATGATGCTACATACCAAATATCAAAGCTCTAGGCATTGTAGTTTTAGAGTAGAAGATTTTTATATGTTTTCCCTATATAAGTCTATGTAAAACGGTGACCCCCGGGGCGGGGCCAATTTTGACCCCAGGGGCATAATATGAACAATCTTGGTAGGGGACCACTAGATGATGCTACATATCAAATATCAAAGCTCTAGGCATTGTAGTTTTAGAGAAGTAGATTTTTATATGTTTTCCCTATATAAGTCTATGTAAAACGGTGACCCCGGGGCGGGGCCAATTGTGACCCCAGGGGCATAATTTGAACAATCTTGGTAGGGGACCACTAGATGATGCTACATACCAAATATCAAAGCTGTAGGCATTGTAGTTTTAGAGAAGAAGATTTTTATATGTTTTCCCTATATAAGTCTATGTAAAACGGTGACCCCCGGGCCGGGGCCAATTTTGACCCCAGGGCCATAATTTGAGCAATCTTGGTAGGGGACCACTAGATGATGCTACATACCAAATATCAAAGCTGTAGGCATTGTAGTTTTAGAGGAGAAGATTTTTATATGTTTTCCCTATATAAGTCTATGTAAAATGGTGACCCCCGGGGCGGGGCCAATTTTGACCCCAGAGCCATAATTTGAACAATCTTGGTAGGGGACCACTAGATGATGCTACATACCAAATATCAAAGCTCTAGGCATTGTAGTTTTAGAGAAGAAGATTTTTATATGTTTTCCCTATATAAGTCTATGTAAAACGATTAGTAAGGTTGCATAAGACTATAATTACAGCTTAATAATTGTTTAATAGTTTGTAAACATACAATCACTGTAAACGATGATAACCCTAATATCCACATTCTGCATTTAATTTAAATTAAAGCCTCAAAGCTGCTAACAAGTACACATTTCGTAGTTCTACAACTAAAATATAGTAAGAGAGACAACTCTTACATGATCACAACCAGTATAATTACAGAGTACACTCCCTTTGATAAAATGAAAAACAAGGTTTTTCTATTACTTGACCTAGTAGCCTAATTTTTGACCTCAGATGACCCAATATCGAACTTGACCTAGATTTGTTAAGATGATCATTGTGACCAAGTTTCATAAAGATTAGGCCAAAATTGTGACCGCTAGAGAGGACACAACCCAATTGTTGACGGACAGACGGACGGACGGACGGACGACGGACGAAGAGTGATCACAAAAGCTCACTCTGTCACTTTGTGACAGGTGAGCTAAAAAAATGAAAATTAAAGAAAATAAAGAGTAAAATAAAACAAAAAATACACTAAGTACCATTGTAATGACTAGAATAATGTCACAAAAGTTTAACACACACCCAGAATTCATAGATTGCACAACCTTAATAAAAATAATTATGTCATAAAATATCACTACAAATTCGTTGGATATTGCACAAAGCCAAACCTACGTTATTAAATAAGTAAATAACTTGAAACAGATCCCAAAACTGTGCTGGAACTAGTTTCTGTAAAATCAACTACCGGTAGTCTACTGTTAGTCACATACAGACAATTAGTAGGCCAGTTCTGTAAAGACTTTTGAAAAACAGATAAAATGATGCAAATTAACAGAAGTAATACATGAGTTTTAGTAGGCCTTTTGCAATATTGCCTTTTGTATATATTAGCAATGGCATGACAGTAAGCGTTAGATTCAAACAACAGCATATTGACAAACACTTGAAAAGTTATAGCTTGGCCAATTTGACAGGAGCCTGACCTTTTGATTAGCATAATTTAACAGTCGACTAATTGTCTACGTTTACAACACCGATTGTATGTTTTCATAATCAGCGGGAAGACGCTTGAGATGTCATACAAACACAAATCTGAAATACCGATATTGCACGATTTGCTTGCGAAAATTGATATATTTAAAGCAAGAACCTTGTAATATATTCTTGCATTAAGGTCAGGTTCAGGTCAAAATAGCCAAGCTATAATAAATTGAACTACATGTATATCATCAATGCTGAAATAACGTTCATAGACCATGATTGTAAAGAACAATACAGAAATACATGTTGCAAAAAGGTTCTACTTATTCCAACTTATACAACCACCTAACTTATACAAGGGTCTATATAAAAATTCCAATTTACGAGGCAATTTCTGAGAGCATAGAAAACAGTAAAACCTCTCCAGAATGACCTTCTGTAATTCAAACTCAGTAAATTAACAACCTCTAAACAACAACCAATAATTGCAGTTTGAGATACAAGTGGGTGTTGCTCTACAGAGGTTGTACTCACAGGTAAAGTATCATTGAAAACGAAAAATATATATATTTTTTTTTTGAAAATTTATATATTCTATAAAGTTTTGCTCATAGATTTCTGCACAAATTGACCTTGAAAGAAAAATATAAATTTTCAAAAAAATATTTTTCGTTTTTTTTTTCGTTTTCAACGATACTGTTACCTGTGGTTGTACTGTATTGTCACAATACTAGGCATTAAATTACACAATTTATATATTGCACATAAGGAGGAGTATGAGATAAATTATGGTACTGTTTTATCAAAGCACTTACTTAATTCTAAAACTTTCCTGATTATTCATTTACACCTACAAATTGGCGACAGATAGGAGTGTGTTAACCGAAAAACATACTCCATATTGAACCAACGTTCTTGCATAATTTACAAATCATGTTTAAGAATCATAAAGAATTAAAATTTGAATGTACACAAAAAATGTAAGTTTAAGAATTGCTTTGATAAAACAATACCTAGTCCCTAGAATACAGCCTACATAAATAATTACAGAACTAACAAGTTTGAAGAAGCAATCATAGAAAGCCATATCCCCACCGAAAGAGAAAATAATCAACAAAGGGCCATAACTCAGACAAAAATGGTTGAATCACAAAATTCTAACAATATGCACTGTAGGTCCTCATAGTTATTATTCTGTGAAAGTTTCATCAAAATCCATTTAGAAACGTAGGAGGAGTTGCACACAGAAGCTAGGAGGGACTGATGGACGGAATGACATCTACCATTACCATATCAACTTTGCGTTGGCAGGGGATAATAAAACACTGGACTCACATTTGGCAGGATGTATGTAGTATTTCAAATATAGAGAAAAGTGAGCAGTCAAGGTTATAGTACATCTACATATAAGATCATATTGTATAAGACACTTGGTCGCTTTACCAATGTATAGTATAACTTCAATCCCTCAAACTGTTTTGCGCTGAACAAGAAAGAAGCATGAAACACAGGTACAGTGTAGCATGGTGTGTCTCCTGACAAGTAGCTTGGTGGTTATATAGCATGTTTGTTGCCTAATCTGGAGACACTGGTTTCAAACATAGGCGAAGGCACTCGATCATATGCATGCACCATTTCAGCAGAAATCTGACTGGCAAATAAAGGCTATATGCAATATTATGCCATATTTACTTTCACATAATATTTTTTCACACTGAAAGCAATAAGGGATTTTCAGTCCTAGCAAAACAATGATGTACTAGTATACAGAAGATGCCTAGGTCTTGCAGCAGTTAAGTTCATTTTCTTGTCTAGTTAAGTGTTGGTCATACTGCTGTGTAATGGTGGAATTATTTTTTTTAAATATTTTCATCCTCTACTGTAAGTTCAGTGCATCATTCCCTGTCCGATTTTCTAATATCTTTCAGGTAAATGAATTAAACTACAGGTACCTTCCCAGTACAGAAAAAGTCAGTTTGAGACATTGAAGTTATACTGTGTTACAACATATTTTGTGTTGATGAGTATTAACAAGAACAGTGGGATATACAGTACAATAAATACTGGAAAATGAAAAAAGTTAACATGTATCATACATTAGCATATTAATAAATGCTGTCACTTGAATTTGATGCAACTTTGCTATATTATGTAAAAGTGCAATTGCTGGATTTTTAATTACTTTTTGGTATTAAGCTCGATTAATTTGCACCATACAAGAATAAATCAGTAGTTGCAGTGTAATATCAAAGCAATAATATTCTATATAAAGAAATGAAAACCAACCACATGTATAATGCACATACCAATATTTACCCTTCCAGAGGAACAACAGGCAAACCAAGGGAAATAGAAAAAAAAATTAGGATCTTATTCTACACCTTGGAGCCAAACATTCTTATTCTCCACAGTGGGGAGATTCTTGGTGAATCGCATGGCCTGTGGACCATTTTAAATACACTAAATTCCCCAATACCGGGATCAAATTTCTGCCAAAGCCGATTTCCCTGGTCCCAGAATCAATGGGCATGTCAAGTTGAATTACTGTCAAGTTCCCATCCGTTTGGAATAGTCTTCAGTCTAAAGACCCGTGGATGCTTGCTGGTGCCCCCCCCCCCCCCCCCTGGGCTAAAATATTGATAGTTGCATTACACTCAGAATCTATGTTAACATACGAAATATAGACTAAAAATCAAAATACATAAATCTAACAACATGTTAAATCAAAGTAGGTTAACTATAAAGAATTAAATCTTAATAAAGTGAAAGACATTTTAAGAATTAGATGCATGCATCTAAATAAATATGCATCAAGAAAATACTGATGAACCCGCATCGAAACTGTAGGTAAATTTTGATAAAATACAATCGTTTGACATAATAAATAAATCTGCAGAACGGTAGTCACAATTCAATCACGCCTAAAATCAATGGTTTCTACTTCCTTTTATGGGACAGGAATCCATCAACTGGATTGTACTATGAAGGTTTATCTATGAAAAGTTAATGCATAGAGATTTACACAATTTTGAAACAACGTTGCTCCATCCATAAGACAAGCAAAGAGATAATCTAAAATGAGTCACATAACCACTGTCAGAAGTGACTATGAGAACATAGTCATGTTGGTCCTTTCGTCTGGTAGAATACGTTCCATGATCAACATAGAATGTCTAACATCGAGTAAGACAACCAGAAAACAGCTGTGTGACTCCGGACATAATGCCAACAATTGGTCAAACCACGTGTCAATTAGCACCTGAAATAAACAAAGTAATTGTAAATTGATGAGTGTGTTAGTGAGCACAAACAAGTAACAAAACAAATTCAAGTCAAAGACGAAAGTTTTTTGTTTGATTACACTCCACTAAGCCTGACAGCTGTACATGCGGCATTGCCATAGTGGCCAAAGACCTCCCGACTTCAACGGTAAATACCAGGTACTTGAGTATGATACTACTACCTGATTTTTCAGGTACTTGGTGTACAATACCAATAAACATGAGACAATGTATCTGATAATCAATCAAGTATGTCTTGTATCACAACTGTGCAAGTAGACACCCGCCCCCTCCTAGTATTTGAAACCCATTAACTGTGGGCTGCCAATCACTTTTACCCCCAATTTAAGTAAATCAAAGGGTGCCTGCACCTACTGGTAGATTGAAACCCAAGACTTCAGTTAGAGCCACACCTTCATCATTCAGTTTTTTCTATCTTATATTAATCATTCTTGACACCTCATACTTGATGTTATCCATCACCACGAGAACAAGCCTCTTCTAGATCCACGACTAGTCACAATCCAACAGTCAATTGAAACCCAGCCCCAAATCCCAGGGAATAGCAGGGAAATAGTCATGGATTTTACCTTTCCGATGACCCAGCATTTCCGAGCAAGTGTTTGGGGGATTTGTTTCACCCCAGGAACAGCCGGAAAATACAGCCTGGACTTTAGTTAATTTGTTTAGGGAAGGAACTATGGATGGGATCTTTTACCTTCAGAGGCCCAAGTTGGCAGCAGCCAACGGGCAGAGATGGTAATTGGCGTTAGAATCACCCCCTTTCTGGTGCATGGTGTGCAGGGCTTGCGCACTAGGCTATCAAGGAGGCGGTACATAATTGCCATGCTTTGAAATAGATTTATACCTGTCACTTTCGGTGTAAGAGTAGACGGTACATGAGCTGTTGTTTCATTCAGTAAACTCTTAGTAGACATGTCCTCAAAGGCATCACTAGCGACGGTGGTAGAGGGAGCAACTGTGGTGTTTTTCAGTTTTGGGTCCCAGATGAGACTATAGTAAATCGCCAGAACAATTGCTGCCAACGAAACAGCAAGAACGTAGGCAAGAACCGTGGCCAAACGCACCCATTTCTTGTTCGTTTTCGCCGCCATCTTCGTTTTGTTTTTGTCGGCAGTGAAAGTTGGACCTTTTGGTGCGGCGTTTGAAGCGTTAGACCTGTATGTTGTTGACTGACCGTCGTCCTTTTCCATATCAATACATATATGATGCAAATAAATGTGACGAGATAAATAAACTCCCTGAAATCATGAATTTCTGCGCTTGTTCAACAGTTCAGGAATTACCGATAATGAGATGCTGAAACTGCGGCCTCTATGACAGTTTTGCGGGAAAGGGGAGCGCACTCTGAGAAGACGGATATGGGAAAAGTCCGTCCAAAAATTCCGGAATATACTTTAAATCCAAGGGCGGTTATACAGGGGCGTATTCAGGTGGGGGGCTAGGGGGCTCCAGCCCCCCAGCTGGCTGGCCAGATACGATTTTATAAAAAAATGAGACCCTAAAATTTCTAGCTTATCCACTATATGCACATTTGTTGTTTACTAGCCCCCCCCCAATAAACAAGGAGGGTCAGTGTGATTTAGTCCCCAATCCAACATGACAGGATTATAGTCTAGGTAAACTACATGCTTCATTGATTGCAGGTGATAAACCACACTATCTGATTGGCTAAAGGAGAAACATTCGACTAATGAAATTCCCTGAAACATTTAGCCACAGGCATAAGAAATTATATCACAGATTCTAAATATATATCTGTGATTATATTAAAAAATATATGTACACAAATTATTGACAACCCCCATTTTTTCTGTCATTACTGAAATTAATGAGATTTAGATACTCTGAATGTTGTGATATAATTTCTTCTATAATAACTATATATTTATATCATATAATATAAAAGTATGTGGTTTAGTTGATGGTGATTTTTTAAATTTATAAAATTTGCAATTTATTACTAATTACCAAAATACAGAAATGTTGACTAAATTTTTTGAACTTCGTACGTTGAAACACTGTCAATAACTGTCAGATTATTCATGATTTGCATTGCATGCACAACGATGGTTATATACCTGGAAATCGCACCAATTCTATTTGCCAGTTTAAAAATGTTCGACCACGGGAGCCCTCCGAAGGTAAAGCCCTCCCACTGAAGACAGATTTTTGTTTTGTTTGCAAAAAGCATACTGACTAAGATAAGGGTAGATAGATAGAGACAAGAGGATCGATACAACCCTATATTAGGACCACAACCGTAAACTTTTCTAGGTGAACTTGGTGACCAATCTGTTTTACGAACATTTGTCCAACTTCTAACTTCTTGAGTTTTATACATTAAAGTTCATACATTTAATCATTTACACAAAATTTGTTGTCTTTAATGTTTAAGTATTGCATGTTCATTCGTCAAGCATAACAGTGGTTAGATAACAGGAAATTGCACCAATTCAGTGGGCCCTTAAAATTTTCGCCCACGGGATGGGATACCCCTCCCGGAACCCTCCCCAGGTTGAGCCCCCCCCTTTGAAAATTTTCTGGATACGCCCAGAGTGCCGTACCCAGACACGAATTTTAGCCGAGGCAGTCTTGGGCTGGACAGGACCGTAACTAGGAATTTTCCAAAGGGGTGCGAAATCGGGTCTTGATTGGGTGACGGGGTATTTACATGAAGAGACGTCCAAATTCGTTGTGTACATGCTATTTTGAATATTTACATTGTATTTTGCGAGCGAAGCGAGCCAGAAAAAGGGACTATTTGTGGAAGCTGACACAAATTTCTTCTCTACATGATATTAATAATCGCATAATTTATTGCAAATATGCACTATTTGGCCGAGCCCACACAAATGTTTTTTCTACATGATATTATTAATTAATTCTCATAAATTATTTGGCGAGCGAAGCGAGCCACAAGAAATGCAATATTTGTATCAGCCTACATATTTCGTTTTCTACATGATATTGAATGGTGATAAATTATTTGGCAAGCGAAGCGAGCCAGAAAAAAACTAGAAAAACTTTTAAAAAACTTACTCCTTAAAGATGCATGCTTTGCCCTAGCTCACACAAACTCGTTCTCTAAATGGTATGATCAATCCTCGCATTATTTACCTGAGCTGCATGCCACATAAATTCGTTGTCTACACGAACTTATGAAAGATTGATGTTAGGTGACAAGTAAAGCGAGCCTAAGAAAATGCACTGTTTCTCTAAGTTGCATGTCATGCAAACTAGTTCTCTATATGATATTTCAAACGAGTAGTTATTTGGCAAGCGAAAAGATCATGATTTATCTGAGGTTGAGGTAGTACAAACTACTCTCTACATGACATTCTTAAATATGTGTTCAATTCATTTGGCGAGCGAAGCGAGCTGAATTTATTTACAAATGTAAAACATTGCACTCCTAACAAGGACCACTTAAATTAGTGTAAAAGGGGTACGTTTGCGCCCGATGAAATCCTTAGTTATGACCATGTAGTGGTCCGGTATATTTGTTAACCAAGAACGTTTCTGAAAGCACGCTATTAAACCACCGAATACACTTTCAACATTGACATGGTAGAATAGCGAAGCGAGCTAGACAAACATTATTTATATTATTTGAACACCATGCCAAAACATATTCTGTTATTGATAGTATTCACTTATAGATTTATCTATGTAGCTTATAGAAACTATTTTTCTAATTGATAATAGTCACTGATACAGCTGTTGTGAAGGCGAAGCCAGCTCGAAAAAACATTATTTTCTGAAGAGAACCATTGGCGACAGGATCGTTTTTCTATTCGAGACACCTTTCATCAGCATATCCTACGAACTCATAGGCTGCATATTTGTGTTAAGGGGAAGCTTGGACGATTTGAATGCAAATAAATTAAGGGATCAATGTCATGCTCCACGGGACTTTTAAAACAACAAATCCATCTGCTACATTCTTTGGTCCCTTGTTTTGGTATTGAAACGGAACATCAAGAAATTCATAGCAAACAAGAGCTCAAAGAAGAAAATACTTATATGCACATGCTTATACTCTTAAGTGTGTAGCCAACCTCATCATTAAATTGATTGTAAACAGTACCATGTGAGCGTAGCGAGCAAAAATTGGCATATTAACAATTTTTACTCACAGAACATTGACCTGGATTTTGGCGATATTAAGGGGAGGGTGTGCCGGCGCCACTTTCTTTCTATATTTAATAAAGGGAAACTTTCCGATAAACTACCATAAAGATGCAAATCTAGTGCCTCAAGTTGCACTTGGTATACTACCAGTAAGGTGAAAATCTAGGGCCTCAAGTTGCACTATGTATACTACCATTAAGGTGCACATCTAGTGCCTCAAGTTGCACTATGTATACTACCATTAAGGTGCACATCTAGTGCCTCAAGTCGTACTATATATACTAGCATTAAGGTGCAAATCTAGTGCCTCAAGTTGCACTTGGTAAACTACCAGTAAGGTGAACATCTAGTGCCTCTAGTTGCACTATGTATTCTACCATTAAGGTGCACATCTAGTGCCTCAATTTGCACTATGTATACTACCATTAAGGTGCACATCTAGTGCCTCTAGTTGCACTATGTATACTACCATTAAGGTGCACATCTAGTGCCTCTAGTTGCACTATGTATACTACCATTAAGGTGCACATCTAGTGCCTCTAGTTGCACTATGTATACTACCATTAAGGTGCACATCTAGTGACTCTAGTTGCACTTGGTATACTACCATTAAGGTGCACATCTAGTGCCTCTAGTTGCACTTGGTATACTACCATTAAGGTGCACATCTAGTGCCTCAATTTGCACTATGTATACTACCATTAAGGTGCACATCTAGTGCCTCTAGTTGCACTATGTATACTACCATTAAGGTGCACATCTAGTGCTTCAATTTGCACTATGTATTCTACCATTAAGGTGCAAATCTAGTGCCTCAAGTTGCACTTTTTGTTTATAACTTGCGACAGCTTGTAATATTTTTCGTTATTCAGACATTTTATTTACATTTAAGTTGAAGACAAATTTTCCACCAAAAGTTTAGGCCAGTGTGCGAATTTTAGCCGAGGCAGCTGCAGTGTAGTTACGGCGCTGCATACTAGATAACCGTAGTGCTTCAGAATAAATTGCCTCATTGTTTAATGACATGCGACAATTTGAGACATTTATTTATTTTAAATATATTCAGGGATATTTTATTACATGTACGTGGGGTTATCCAAAAGTTCGTGGACTTTTGCTATAAAACTTTTATTTTAAGTCAGAGCAGTATGAAAATTACCATACAGTGACATTAATCTATTACAAACAATTACCTCAAAACATTTTTATAAAGTAACATTTGTATGAAGAGTAACACGTTGCCATAGTAACACAAAAATGCGTTAGCGGCGCACTGCTGATTTTTTCCCAGTAAAATGCGTTACGTTATTGTCGATTGTTACAGTGTTTCTTCATTTAAAAATATAAAAATGCGTCCCCATGTTGAGTAATGTCATACCAGTAGTTTGGTATAATTTAAAGGTTGTAACGTATATATTCGTCATTTTATGAGCATGAGGGTTAATGTTGGCATATAAAATTCAACGTAAAATATGACGTCACAAGATATCATTTACAGTCGCAAATTAATTCAATTATATATATACAGCTACGGGAACCCGCAAGGAAGACAAGAATTGTTTGGTAAATTAAGTATGGACCCTTCTGCATTGTATTCAATTGTTTTTAAATGATTTAAATAGTGAACAGACAGTCAGGTTGATGTGACAGACGATGCATTTTAATAGGTAAAAAACTGACGTTCAACGAATGAGCGTTACGTTGGTTAGAATTGACCATCCTAGGTATTAGAGAAAAAAATCCACTTGTAACGATAGAAACGACACAATTCAGTACAAATCGACAGAACGAGTGTGTTTGCATATTATAAGTATACAGCTGATTACGGGAAACAAAGAACAACTTATGTACAGCGTTTAAGAGCTACATGAAATGATTAAGTCGAAAGGGCGACGTCGTACGTCATTTCTGAACGTGCGCCGGGTATGCCTACTACGCATGCTTACAAATGCTCTATTTATGTTAGTTTTAATTATATCCGTATGATATTTGGTATACGTGTTCAATATATATCACTTTTACAGGGAACATAAATTCGTAGCTTTAAGTTAAATGGTTTTTGAATCAGAGCAAAAGTCCACGAACTTTTGGATAATCCCACGTATATATTAAGAACAAAAAAAAAATGTTTGGTCCGCAAATTTTAGGCGAGGCCTGGCCTCAGTGTAGTTACGGCGCTGACGCCCCTATAATATAAGTGTTAGCATTGGGGCGCAACATTTTGGAAATCAATACTTTATCTCACAAAATAATAAACGCATGATCTGGTGCATTCTAGACGATCTGATATACTTAGCTCACTGTTATATTAAAACCTGTGCCTGATTAGAGATGACCATGGAGTTAGATAATATGGTCCATGACCTGACATGGGAATTGCATTAATACTATAATGCCCGGATTAGATCTATATAGTTCGTCGTCGTCTGCAACGTTGACAATTACAACTTGCAAATGATTCGAATGGGGACAGGTTCACAAAAATACACAAACCGTGATAATTTTTAACATGTTACAGTAGGCTAGATTAGTGCTTTTAGTTATGTAGAAATCTAATGTTCAGGTGAAACATATTACATGAATCTCAAAGACAGCAGACACCTTTATGAAAGGGACTGGAAAAAGAATGTGTAGGGCAAAATGATAAAATAAATTTAATTCTTGAATTTTGGTTAATATTATCCCCCCAGTCAAGCAATCATCCATTTCCTTCAGGCTTGTATAGTTTGTTGTTGACTAACCGGCAACAGGCTAGGACCAGAAGATACAAACACACATAGATTATTCGCAATTTTTAAAGGCTGCCAGTCCTGAGCGTGTGCACGTGAAAATCGACCAGACAATCCCAAGACCACAGTACGTCACAAGGATTATCCAAGACCAACCACACAACTTCCTTACACCACTTCCTTATAGAGCATCACGTCCTTGGTAACCAAATAATTTATATTGATAACGTTGATAACACAAGTAGAAATTTATCATCATGAGCATTAGCAAATCTAAACCGCTACATTCAAGGATCGTCACTCCATCATTAACATATGTCTATATTTATTCGGATAATTCCTTTTATAGAGTCAAAGATTGGAATAAACACAACCAAGAAAAAAGCCGTAGTTTGAGGCCCGAGAGCACGGATTATGGTTTGATGGGCGTTAATTATCATGTAACTTACATTGTATGAACTTAACAATTGTACCCATATTGATTATATAACCACACTAGCGTGCACACATCAGTAATATGTTCAATGCTTTTAAAGTAAAAATTAGATCCTTTTCATTGGTCAACATAATTCAGAATCATTAAAACAAAATCAGCAACTGGAGTCATTTTTCAATTAATCATGGACGCACACGAAACAAGTTTATCTCTACCTTGATACCAAATATGCTGTTTTAAGGATCAGAGTAAATCAGATCAAGACTTGAGCGCAGAATTTTATCAATTGTACATGTACTTATATGCGGGGTCTTATTGTTGCGACATCACTGTAGTATAACTCTAACGCGATATTCTGCCAATGCCAATATAAACAGAAATCACTGACCATTACATCGATTTAGGGAGAGCAGAAGTTTATTTTACTTTTATTCACCAAGTAAATTAAAATTACGTGACACATTGAAAAGATAATCCCTTTTCCAATATCCTTAAGTTGTTTTACCTGATTTACCTGTTTACTTTAGGTGGCAGAGGTCCCAACACCGCGTTAGAGTTATACAGACTTATCTTAACTGTGATTGTGTAAATCACATATGTAACCTGACCATTTTTGGTAGATGTTAGTTAGTTATTATCAAAGGGAGATAATTAGGGTATTACTTATTTAGAGCCTGTATCTACTCAAGATTAGTCACAGTGGTTGATTTTGATTGACTAGTGGTCAAGAGTTTTCCCTCTAAAACTTGGCCAGATCTAACACAGAAGTCTTTGTGTGAAGTTATACTTTTAACTGATGTTTTATGGATTGTTGAGATTGATGGATGATACTTTGGACATTTGAATGGTTGGTGGTGTATTGGTCAAGTATTCTATATATTATGCCCTTGTATTTATTATTGTCATTTCATTGTAAGTGTGATAAGTAATGTTTATTGAGATAAGTAAATCCAAGATAGGAAGTCTGGTCAGGAACCCATGTATTCAATTGTGGTCTTCAGGTGTGGCTAATTAATCTACCTGTAATGAAGTTCTACTTATTTACTCTACTCTATTCTATGATCACTTTCATAAAACCTTATTCCTTCACATTTAATAGCTAATTCCATTATTTACAGATATAATACTCACGGGAGTGAACGTTGGTGTGAGGTGAAAGCTTGACTAGACACTTGATCCCATAGATTGGTAAGTGATGTGTCTACTTGTAATGTTATGTAACTTGCTGTGCTGTGTCAACTGTCATGTATTGTTATGTAACTTTGCTATGTGTCATGTGATATATTATTATGTGAGAGACTGTGCGGTGTCATGTGGCGTTATGTTATGTGATAATCTGCATTATATGTGCAGAGATGTCTGAAGGTTTCCGACCATATTATATGAAGCTTGATATGTGTTGTATTATGTAAATGTAATGTTTATACTGTTGTAACAATGTTAGGTCCTTTGTATATTTTCAGGGTGTATGTTTCAGCTACTATACATGTATCAACTACTTTGTATCAACCTACGTATATATATAGATGTAATAAACGATGATATAAACTTAGAAGAGCATTTACTGATATTCACTGCCAGTCAGGACATATTAATCCACCCCTCAACTTAGTGGTCTCCACCTACACTAAATAAGGAACACTGGAGACTGCAGAAAGTTACACATACAATAACGATTTCTACTCATGCATGGTCTTATTGTTGGGGTATCACTCTAAACTACATTGTACAATTGATAACGATTTTTTTTCTCATGCGTGTACTTATATACACCGATTAAAGATCAAAGTTTACTATCGGCGAAAGTGACCTGAATAAAACTTCACCTTAAACTACTTCCCGAGATCGACCCAGTAATACACTGACTCCGCTATATAAATACTAGTACATGTATGTGTTTATCTATCACACCATATAATAACATACTAGTATGATAATTCATGATTTCACTATATCACACCACTCGAAGGCCCGGTTTTACGACATCATTATCGAGCGTGCTTTGCAAGGCCACAGGTTATTAAAATGAGAAAAGCAACAAAATGCAAACCTGGAACTAGACATATTTCTTAGAGCGAGTTCAATCACAGGTTACAGTATCTCTGAAATTTAAAAAAAAAATGAAATTGAAAAAAACACAACATTTTTATGTACTGTTACCTGTGAGTTCAATCAGCTTTATTCTCAAAAGGGTAAATCTCATTAAAATCAGTTACTTATTACTCTCCATTACTTTACGTAAATATATATGCGTAAAGAAACGGAGCACATGTTAGGATATTGTTTCAAGAGGTTGACTAGATCTAGTTATTTTTCAAAGAGCAACCATATTTGTTTTTAGAAGAGGGCCCTAATGAGAATATGCAAATCATTTATATAATGGCACAATGCTTAAACAAGACGGCATAGGAGGAATCCCTAATGCGACGAAAATCGTTAGAAATCGGACTATTTTTCAGAGACAATTAGCCGAGTATATGTGTCCCAAGATCTAACAAAGCGAAAAATCCAGGAGACAATTCCCAATACATTTGCCAAATAATTAATCAACATGAAACGTGGTCTATCTTAACACCTGACCGTAAAAAACGCGCCTATGATTTGTTAATGAAACATGTACGATAAACGAAATATTTTAGACCACTTGCAGCGCCTCATATTTTCAAGAGTTTTCGCTTATATAAACAGTGGCACATGTGTACATTTGAATACACCCTGTATGTATTGGAAGTGTAAACCGATGAAAGAATGATGGATAAACTTGAAAACATGTATAAAACGCTTGTTGATCTGATCTGGAATAAAGAACTAGAATTTTTACATTCTTTATCGTGTACTTACTTTGTGACTTCAATTCTAGTATTATGTCTTTTAGTTTCTGGAATTACAGCGCCTTACGGACGTTATGTGCGCGGTGGGTGGGGTATCTATGTGAATGGGAAATTCGCATGGTTTATACAAGAGCTGCCATCGTTTATCGTTCCTGTGATGTTTCTTGTATTGGATCAAGATGCTCCGAGATTTAACAAGACACCAAACATGCTGCTGTTTTCATTGTATTTCATTCATTACTTTCAACGGTGAGTTATGTACGTGTATAGGTTACGTTTATAAGTTTTTACCTTTACACATGTAGATTCTACTCTAACACATTGACTGGTCATATTGACCTTAGCCTAGATGTTGCTTGTAAGTAGGTAGTATTCGTGTATTTACGAACATGTACGGTTTGTTTTGTATACACATCAATCTGAACAGCTAAAGAACCGCGATAAGATATAATAGTTTAAACAGGCACGTGGACTATCTCGCGGGAATTAATCATTTTAAAAATATATACTCCACACAGGAAGTATTTGCAAGTACAGCAGTACTTAACAGTGGCCAAAACGATTTATAAAGGCTACAGTATTTGTACACCGCTATTAATCAGCCATACTAGCTTGTTTGCTATAGAATTACTGTAATATAGTACTATATATAGCTTTTAAACGTTCTCGTCTGTTCGCACAGGGTATTAACGAATATTAGTTTTAAATACTAGTATGTTTCATATCTAGATTCAAATTTAAAATAATATTTGCCAATGGTCTGGGTCTGTTCCGACTAATTCATTTTACCAGAAACACACTATCTCTTACTACCCAACTAGTGATAACAATTAGTTTTGATTATACAAAGCGGATGTACATGTTTAGTATAAAACATTACCCATATAACAACCAATTTTAAAATAATTTGTTTAAATTTCATGCTTGGAAGTGTAAATTGTAAATATTTGTCTCCTTCTAAAGCTGGACAAACTATCGTATGAAAGAATGACATGTCTGCATCCTGGTTTTTTAAAAAGTGTTTTGCATTCTTATTTCAGGGTAATCAAATCATTGATACAGTAATTTTGTTACTAGTATTTATAAAATTGGTGTCATAATTCAGGGTATGATGATTGCCTTTTAAACTTGACTTCCTAATTAAATTGTATGATATTTTGCTAGTCGTATGAAGCAAGGTTCAAAGTAAACATTGCATTGAGCACAATAATTATAGTTTATTTTCCCATTGCCGGCCCTCTCGTGGGTGTACGTTTCAATCAAATATGCATGGGATCTGACGATGTCCAGTTGTCGTTCACATTCAATGGCCTTTCTCAGTTATCAATCAATGAAATGTTTTCACCTCAAAGATTTTTCAGTTTTATATTTGAATTCTCAAGCTGAATTAACATACACTTGAAACCCTTTTTAGGATGTGTTAAGGCATAAGCTTAAATCTATTGAAAACATCAGGCTTCAAAATGCTCTCAATGACAGAGCTAAGATAAGCCACAATAGAAAAGCCCATGTTGACGAACACTGAGTTCAAGTATTATTCGTCTTGAGATCTTACTTGTAGTAAGATGGTGTACATAACTAAGTCAGATTGCTTACATAGTATGCAATTAATTTCAGACCTTCATTAAACTATAGAAGAATATTTGCTTTAAATATACGTCCTGTGCAGAAACTTACAGTAACATTGTATCGAAGGGTTTCCATCACTTGTTCGAGTTATGCCAATTAAAACTTCATAACAGTCTCATTTCCATGTGGTATCTAATGTCTACAAATGTATAATGTACACATTTTACTGTATACATGTTTGTATATATATATATATATTATTATATATATATTTAATAGTCTCGACATTTTTTGTTTCTTTTCAGTGCTTGTATATTTCCATTCCTGATCAAAGGTGGAAAACCAACACCATTTACTCCATTTATCTTAGCATTCGTATTTTGTACTGTTAATGGATACCTACAGTGTGCGTATTTGTTTTTCCATGGGGATTATGGAACATATTGGTGGAAAAGACCACATATATGGATAGGTAAATATCTTCTCTTTTGAATTGTTACCATATGAATTCCCGATTCCTAGATACAGCCAACGCTTAACGCGTGTTGGTCAGTCCATTCCTAGGGCAACTTATTATCTATACCAAAGCGATAAGTTGAAAACTCCATTCTCAGACTGATTTGGGATGCATTGTGTTGTTCTTGGCCTGCTGATGAGCCTTATCGCTTTGTATATCAATGGTCAAATTTACTACATTCTGTAATAAACATGAACTGACTTATTGCAATTCACTGTCAGCTAAAATGTAGTACAATGTACAAATATATTCGTTGACTTGACTGAGTATACTTGTTTATTGTATGGTATAAAAAATTCCCGTTGCCAGGGATATTAGATAGAAAACAATGATCACTTTCTTGGAACTTGTTACCTGGATCTCTGTACTTAGAATTGAAATATTTATTTTCATAGAACTGACATTAATATTTGTAAGTATTGTAGTGATTATTACAACTTAAATGAATAGGAAATACTCGAATACAGTAGTTGCCGTATAAGAATGACTGGACTCATTATTTTCAGGTATTGTCATGTTTTTTGTTGGAATGACAATAAACATCCATTCAGATCATGTACTTCGGAATCTCAGAAAACCAGGCGAAACAGGATACAAAGTACCTAAAGGTACGAGACAAATAGCCAAGTGTTCTTTTTATGTTTGAGCTTATGCTTGTTAAAATGGATTTAATGTTTGAATTGAGAATTGTTTGTTAGCATGTTGCAGAATACATGTTTATGGTATTGTTGATGTTTGTATTTTATTATCGAATCGCAAAAAGTACTGAAACTACTTGTAAATGTTGCTATAGTGATCCAGGGGCATTCATACCAATACTCCAACTTTTGAAAGTTATTTTTACTCGTGGATCCTGTGTTTCATATTTTGAATGTCTTATCCTGACTTGGAACCAACTTGGAAATACATCATTCCTTTAGTATGCATTCCATTGTTTGTTTCCATGGAGAGACCATTAAACTATGGAATGCATACATTTTCCTTATTTATTTTAATCTTCAAACTCCGGTTGTTGCATTTGTTTTATTTAGACGCGTTTATTTGTTTATCGGGTCTGTATCCGCTTCACTAAGCTTCATTGATATTTATGTAGCTGGTGATGCGGATTTTATTATCTTCAATAATTTCCTCAATACATGTATAAATTGGCAATTTCCATGTTGACAATATAGGAATTGCACTGTGCTTTGATTACCACCATTGTCGGTCAAATCAGCGTATTTTTCTTCCAATACATAGCTAGTTAGGGAACTTGTCTCACCACTGATGTTTGATGTAATGTGACAGGGTCATATAGTAATGTGACATGATCATACAGTAATGTGACATGGTCATACAGTAATGTGACATGGTCATATAGTAATGTGACAGGGTCATACAGTAATGTGACATGGTCATACAGTAATGTGACATGGTCATATAGTAATGTGACAGGGTCATAGAGTAATGTGACATGATCATATAGTAATGTGACAGGGTCATACAGTAATGTGACATGGTCATATAGTAATGTGACAGGGTCATAGAGTAATGTGACATGATCATATAGTAATGTGACAGGGTCATACAGTAATGTGACAGGGTCATACAGTAATGTGACATGATCATACAGTAATGTGACATGGTCATACAGTAATGTGACATGGTCATACAGTAATGTGACAGGGTCATATAGTAATGTGACATGATCATACAGTAATGTGACATGGTCATACAGTAATGTGACAGGGTCATATAGTAATGTGACATGATCATACAGTAATGTGACATGGTCATACAGTAATGTGACATGGTCATACAGTAATGTGACATAGTCATGTTAGCATAAGACTAGCAACCCGCGAGTTTTCTGATACAAACTATTTGAAGTATATATTAAGATCGGTACGATATGGTATGCTAGTATGCCATCTTTTTATATGGTATGTCATTTTATATGATTTTAGGAGGGATGTTCAACTACGTATCAGGTGCGAACTTCTTTGGTGAGATGGTGGAATGGGCAGGCTTTGCTGTAGCCACGTGGTCACTTCCTGGCTTAGCATTTTCATTCTTCACGTGTTGTAACATTGGACCACGTGCTTGGCAACATCACAAGTATAACTTACGATACTATTTCTATCCGAACCAATATTTTTTATTTAATGTCACGGTAGTCTAATGATAAAATTTCATCTTAATAGTATTGTTATTATTCTTACGGTTATGATGAAAGGTCCAGAACAGAATAGTGTTAAGCACCTCGTTTAGTCTCCATTAGATGAAGTAGAGTCAATGATAAACTCTAATAGAAAATACTTTATATAACTCATTGACATTTTTGGAGTTTCGAACTATATATATTTTGACATAATCTATGGTTATTTACCAGTACTAACTTCGCATCCATTTGTCACTAGTGTATTGCCTTTATTAGCTTCATACTGACGGTGTCCCATTCGAAAAAAGCAGTTAACAGTTGTATTGTTTTGTACGTTTCGGTTGGTCTTTTTGTTGGTAAGCACCGGTTGACTAAGTAGGCAAAAAATAAATGGGTTAGTCTATAATTCAGGTTGGTCTTGTAACAAAGCAAGATGTTTAGGTCAGTAAACCAAATGTATAATTCAACCAGTTAACTGTATTTGATACATGAAGTATATTCTTTTAATGTTTTGAAAACTATATTCATAGTTTGTATGTTTTCAGGTATTACATTCAGAAGTTCGAAGATTATCCTAAAAACAGAAAAGCAGTGATTCCATTTATATTCTGATGTCTCCATATGTCGTATTCTGCTTCCTGTGATCTCACTTTTTTGTTTGTGTAATTGTCCTCGTTTTTGCAAAAAATGCCTTTGTTGAATATCCAAATACAAAATATGTATACATGTACCTTGACACATGGGCGTAGGAGCAGGGGGGCCAGCCCCCCCCCCCCCAATGTCTGGACAGGGGGGGGCCAACATATCTTTTGCCCCCCCCCCAATAATTCAGACAAAAAGTATAATTTACGACCTATAATATCTCGTTATAGGCAATTTGCCTTCTGTTCTTGGTGAAAACGTATACATTTTTTTGCTCGCTTCGCTCGCAAAATAACTTCCTTGTATCAAAATATGTCAACACCAATTGTTTCCAATAAATTACCCTCGTTGCATAAATTGTACTGTAAACGTCTCCCAAACCTCCTATACGACTTTGAGAGGTTGTCATTTATATATAAAGCCTTTGCAACTGTCATTTACATATAAAGCCTTTGCAACAAACGTTTTCACATTAAGCTTTAATCTCAAAATCAAGCAATTTAATTTTTTTTGCAAGCACTTTAATGTAAGAACTTATATGCCCTGTATTTATTACCTTTTTCATACCAAATAAGGTATCTCGGAACGCCTAGAATGCACAAGATTGATCCATTGTTTCGAAAAAATTTCCCGGGGGACCCCGTATACTTGAACTGGTTAACTTCCACTTACCACATTATTACTAAACCAAATTACCACAGAACCATTAACTCACATTTATAGGAGGATGTGGACGTTTAAGAGTACTATTTATGTACGATTGTATTTATGTGCAAAAACGATAGGTGTTAACATATGTTGAGATATTGCAGTTACTTTGCGAGCGGAGCGAGCAAAAACAATTTTTTACCCTAAGTTGCCAAATGTTTGGCCCCCCAATGTTGAAGACGCTCCTACGCCCATGTGACATCTTGTAGCAGAACAACACCCAGATAAATCGCTGGCTTAGAATGAGAAGGTCGTAAGTACAAAATCGATATTTTGAGAAAACAAGAGCAGTCTGTCTGAAAACTACTCTTTACTAATTGACAAACCAACATTTTGGACTTCAATTAGGCAAACATGACAAGTTTCGATTTTCATGAAAATAGGTTCATAAGAAGGGTCTTGTAATACAGAATTCAAACACGTATGAGTCCTATAAGGTCGTAAGAAGACATTCTCTTTCTAAGCCAGCGAAATATGTTATTATAAGCTTAGGATATTTACATTATCATCTTGAATTTTCGTCATTTATCTACTAGTATGTACAATATAGAATGATTTGTATCCGTTTTTATATACAATGTATTGTGTCACTCTTTCATTCGGCGACGTTTTGCATCAGTATTATCTATCTAATATTCGTCGACATCTTTATACGAAACATTAACGTCTAGTAAATTTATTGCAATGCTTTAGGGTATTTGTGGGTAGATATGTTGGATCCTAGTTATTCTAATTAATCTCAAACTAAGTATACACAATCAACTTACGAAGATGTTATGACTTTAATAACTAGTTTTATTATTATATTTTGATAAATAAGTGACTCAGTTTACTCAGTTTCAAATTTTCGAGCTCTTGTCCTTCTCCAGGATTTATTTTCTTTTACATTTATTTAAGTAGCATCCATTATCTGGAGACAAACACCATTATAGGTATTATTATTGTTTTGTTTCCCTGCACAAAATGTGATAAATGACCACGGATATCCGGGAAAATTTAATATACATGGAATACGTGGGGTTTACACTTCGGAATGAGACGGTCATTCTAACATCTAGAATAAAAACAAACGCCTTTTGGAACGTTTTGAATTATGGATACATGCAATAAAATTAAAAAACAAAAACTGTATTATGAACATGTGCATTGTTTATGTATTCAAGTATTAAATTAATTGAGTGCTGACTAAGAAACATTATATTTGGATAATTTAGTACACGTTTGTAAACGTATTATATTCAATTACTGAAATGAGAAAAACACGTGCCTGTGTTAATTGAATTATGCTGTTATCAACTTATTATTTTAGACTGATGCTGAGTAAATGATTTACATCTTTAGGAAACTGAAAATTGTTGAACAACTTATTGTACAGCCAACCCATCCGTCTTAATCAGACTTCACTATTCAATTACAATCATCTGTCCTTATAGAAACAGTATTTATAAGCACTTGCTCATAAATGAGCACATGTTTTAAACAGCTGTGTTTGGCTTATCCCTCGAATGGCTGGTTGAGACGGGTTTGGCAGTACATTTACATCCATTAGATCTGTGAAGTAAAATTACGGGTTTATCTGAATATTTATGACTCGTTTAATTCTTTGTTATCAATTATGTTTAATTCATATTACAATATTACATGTGTAGTATACTTCCATTTGTTATGTTTTTTATGTTTCATTTTTATGTACTGTATGTTACATTATTTATTACATTCATTACATTCATTATGCTTCTAACCGACTTATCAATAAAAGTTAATGCTTCCAGTATGTCGTACATTTGTATTTATAGACGTTGAATTAAATGGTTCAGTTTAGTACATTTGTACTTAAAAAGATTGACGGACGGTGCTCCAAGCTGTGTCAGAATATTAAACAGTTCAGCAAATTGATAAAAAAAACACTTGTTCACGGAATGAGGTATGTGATGATTGTACCCATACGGTATTTTGAAGCGACGATTGTAAACTTGCAACACGTGTCATTGTTTACATAATGATTAAGGATCAAAGTTTATTATCAGCGATTGTAGCCTCGACCTGTTATATGTATTGACCTCAGAGATCAAATCAGTAATACAGTGACTACCGTGTCCAACATCACGCCATTTCAGAGGCCCGGTTTTTACTCCCACATATATATAGTTTTTTATGCTGAATACCTGTAGAACGTAACGACCAATACAAGCTAAACTAAAGCAGACATTGGCAAAATTAAGTTATAACAGTACCAGTTTTCAGTAGTTGTGTATTGATGTAGGAATACACATGTATATATATACAGGCATCATTTTAAGTCGTTCAGAACACATTCATATTCAAAAAAACAAAACGTTACATACAAACCCGTATTTTGTATACATGTTTGCTGGACCCGATCGCAATTTTCACGCACGTGTGTATAGCTATTCATAGAATGGCTTTGAATGAGAAGGTCGTATAAGACTAATGCATATTTGAAATCTGTATCATAATGCGCTTCTTATGAGCCTATTTCATAAAAATCAGAAATTGTCATGTTGACCAAATTGAAGTTGAAAAAGCGTGTTTTATCATAAGTAAAGAGTGATTGTTAGACAGTTATTTCTTGTTTCCTCCAAATACTGATTCTGTAGTTATGACCTTGCACCACTTCTGACGCCACATATCAATTCAGTTTGGTTTCAGACCACTTGCAGCACCTCGTGAATGACTCACGTGATAACTTATATAACACATTGGTAGGTATATTTGAATACACCCTGTATGTGAAAGTGTAAACCGGTGAAATTATGTTGAATAAACTTGAAAACATGTATGAAACGCTTGTTGATCTGATCTGGAATAAAGACTTAGAATTCTTACATAATATATCCTATGCATACTTCGTCACTTCAATTCTTACATTCTGTATTTTAACTTTTGGAATTACAGCGCCTTACGGCCGTTATGTGCGAGATGGGTGGGGTATTTATTTAAATGCAAAGTTAGCCTGGTTTATACAGGAACTGCCAGCGTTTGTCATCCCTCTGATGTTTCTAATATTGGATCAAGATGCTCCAAGATTTAATGAGACACCGAATATGCTGTTGTTTTCGCTGATTATTATTCATTACATTCATAGGTGAGTTTTATTCTTATAAGGGGAGACTACTCCATATTTGTTTACTATTTTATGGTACTACAACTACAGGGTGTAGCATATGTATGGTATCGTATAACCATATTTACCGGTCTTTGTAACGTGTGAATTTCTTTTAAAGTTTTATCTAGCCCAAAAGCATAACATAACATTTTTACTTTGTTATAAGTGTGCTTCAATTTATCTTTTAATAAGATGGTAGGGTCTATAGCAGTTGTCTTAATCTTTGTGCGCGCAAGGCTATGAAAAACAACGAAAATAGTAGAACTTGCATAAATAACAGTTTACATTTTTGGGATATTAATTTGTCTCCAATCCATATAAAGGGCTAGTAATTGAATAATGGGAACTAAAATTATAGCAATTGTATGAGAGCACCGTAAGCCAGGATATAGTCAGTAAAAATCTTGAAAATATCACAAATAGTTTTATAAGAACATTGATTTCACTATAAAGATGTGCTATGGCTACCGTATATAGACATACGTAAATCGTACCCTCTAAAACAACCAAAGCCAATTTATAGTTCCAATGGAATGTTTCTTGGTTGACCCTCGTCCATAATTCACTAAATTTAAAATTGTTGTATATATTTTTTTTATTTTCAGGACTTGTATCTTTCCATTTCTGATAAAAGGTGGAAAACCTGTGCCATTTGCAACATTTTTTATAGCTTTAACATTTTGTATTGTGAATGGATACCTGCAATGTGCGTATTTATTTTTCCATGGGGATTATGGAACAGATTGGTGGAAGAGACCACATATATGGATAGGTAAATACATCTACTATTTCTATTTTCACTTTTCCAACGTCAGCTCTACTTTATCATGTCTACTTCAATAAATTGATTGAATAATGTTTCACACATCTATATTTTTGTCTGCTAACAATGAACAATCACTCTAGAGAATAGTTTGTACACTTAAGCGTATGCAGTCTTACATCATATTTGTTGAAGATCAGTGATCTTGTGATTAATAGTAAATTCGAACATCGTAAAATACGCACCATTTCACTTTCCATACGTTGAACATAAATGTTTACTTTCCATTGTGAAGCTAACATAACACTTCTGCAGATATTGGTGTAAACTTTTATTATTTTAATGACTTTGAATAATAATTAAATAATCCTTCGGGGATGTGTTCATTATGATACTTCAGATCGATGTTTACAAATTCAAGAACTTCAACTAATGTTAACTCATGTTTGATCATATAATATTCATCTAAACACATATTTTTTTTATTTTGAACCAACAATTAACATAAAACATTTACTTTGACCTTGGTATCGTACTATTCGTCTGAACTTACAAAATGTAATATATTTATGTGAAAATAAAATGATCAAATTTATTGAACTTTCAGGTAGTGTCATGTTTTTAATAGGTATGACGATAAACATACATTCAGACCATGTACTTCGGAATCTCCGAAAACCAGGCGAAACAGGATACAAAATTCCAAAAGGTAAGATCGAATAGAAACAAGTTTTCTTATTTGATATGTTTGTGATAATGCTTGTTGTTTGCTTGAATGTTCAAAAAGCTAAGAGTACATGGATTTTGTGCTTCGTACAACGTAATCCATGATTAAGTTAAAAGCTTGGAATCCAAGCTTCCTTTTCCAATGAGCCCGTTTCTATGGAGAGACCATAGCGCAATGGAATGCGTACGACTTCCTTGTTGTTTATTTAATTTGCTCTTCAAACTCCAGATTGCATACTATTGATTTAGACGTGCTTGTTTACTGTGTTTGTCTGTATCCACTTCGTTTTAGCGTCATTGTTGTTTATGCAGCTCTGGATGGGGATAGATGTATCACTAATAATTTCCTCGATTTTGAAAAGCGGCTCGAAAATTGTATACAATGTAGCTGAGTCAGTACCAATGTTCATGGATTGGTGACAATGTCTTGTGTTAATAGTGAACATTTTGAATGCCGTTAGCTAAAACAAGTGACTGTGCCAATATAATATATTGGAAAATGCAATATATCCTTAAGCGCTGGTGTTTTCTGTTTAATGCGGCAAGTAATTATTTAATACTATTATATGAATTGTTCTAATAGTCAAATGCAATATGATGACCTCGTTGATGTTGTTCAGAAACTGCTGGTTATTTCTTAGAAACTGTAATTTGTGATTTCGACTAACAAAGATTTTTTTTTCATAAAGCTAAGTTGTAGAAAGTTTGGTAATTTGTCAACTTTTATGTCTGACACTATTACTAGTGTTTTAATATATTAAATATATATAATCCAACTGAATTAAGTTGTATACTGTCGTTGAATAATTAAACATCGACTTCGTATTGTAATGCATTATGTGGCTCACCATGAATACGTAGAATCGGGATTTTACCATTTACATTGAAGCAAACTCCTTGCAACGATACTTTGTATATGTTGTTAATGTCTTGTTATTGATATGTCATTTTGTATAATTTTTAGGAGGGATGTTCAACTACATATCAGGTGCAAATTTCTTTGGTGAGATGGTGGAATGGGCAGGATTTGCTGTAGCCACGTGGTCACTTGCTGGCTTAGCGTTTTCATTGTTCACGTGTTCAAACCTTGGACCACGTGCTTGGCACCACCACAAGTAAGTATTTGTTAGGTATTTCTGAATTCCGAATCTAACGATTGCTTTCAACCTACACCTTGTTTTACACGATTCAAGTTTGATATCATGTGATGGTCTTGGATCTGAGAATTTAGATATCTGTATAATTGATTTTCTATCGCTGCCATAGTCCTAGTGTTTGGGGGTTCTGTTTTATTGAGGCAGTTACTTTTAAATTTCAATTTTCTAAAGTATTCTTTAGAAACTACACATTTGGTATAAATATTATTTGAAGGGGTTTGTTGACTAAATAATTATTAATGTTGAGCGAACATTTGCAACAATCTGTTGCTGTTAAATTGTTATAAATAATTCATATTTAAACGTAAGATCAATATTACACTTAGTGCTTTGATAAAAATTGTCGTGCTGATTTGAATGCTTTCTCTGTAGTCTTTATCTATGTCCTACTTAATTATTAAAAAAAGTACAACTGTGCATGTACAAACAATTGACAGAAAAGGCGGTATGGCCTATCCACCAATAAGACCAGTTCCAATGATCCAAATTGTGCCCTGTTCTTTAACTCCATATGAAGTTCATATCTTATGATCTGTTACGTCAAATACTTTTTGTACATTAAAAAGTACAATTGTATTGCAATTTAAATCAGTATTAAAACACGTGATCAGTTGACTTCATTAACGTTTCTGTGGTGTTGTATTGTTGAACACACAACAAGTAACACAAATGTTCTGTTTCTGTTGTTTGCTAATGATTTATTCCCTGTACTAGTTATACTCACGGTTTTGATTTTACTTATCATGTTTGAAAATATACTTAAACTTTTTTGTATTTCTTTTCAGGTATTACATTCAGAAATTTGAAGATTATCCTAAAAACAGAAAAGCAGTGATTCCATTTATACTATGATGTCTCGCTGTAATAACTTCAGTTTCCCATGATCTCACTTGCCTATTTTTTATAAATTATATTATGCAATTTTCTTTAATCACAAGTAAAGACTATATGTATGTGTACTCATATTTGTAAAGAAAACAGCAGACAGAATGTCACGAATATTTGCCATTAGACTAACCGAATGACACAAAGGTTTGCCATAAAACTAACCGAATATCACTAAGGTTTGTCATAAGCCAAATAAAAAAGCAAAACACTTTGTCCAAAAAATGAACAGAATATTTCAAAGGTTTGCCATAAAAACGAACAGAATGATACATATGTTTGCGATACGGCGCACAGAATTTCACAAAGGTTTGCCATAGCCGAATCAAACACCACAAAGGTTTGCCATAAAACGACCAAAATATCACAAAGGTTTGCAACTAAACCTACAGAATATCACAAAGGTTTACCATAAGACAAACCAAATATTACAAAGGTTTGCAATAAAACGAACAGCATATCACCAAGATTTGCAACAAAACGACCGAAATATCACTAAGGTTTACCATAAGACGAACCAAATATCACAAAGGTTTGCCATAAGACAAAGAAAATATCACAAAGTTTTGCAATGAAACGAACAAAATATCGCAAAGGTTTGCCTTAAGGTGAACAGAATAGCACAAAGGTTTGCCACAAGATGAACAGAATATCACAAAGGTTTGCTATAAAACAAACAAAATATCACAAAGGATTGCTATAAAACAAACAGAGTATCACAAAGGTTTGCTATAAAACAAACAGAATCCACAAAGGTTTGCCAATGGTTTGTAAAATATTTTACAACTGAGCAAAGGACGAGGACATGTATAATCACATTGAATTTTCTCCCTTAGTATGTGCATCATTTAATATCATCATTATAATTTATTATCGGTGGAAATTGTGTATCCAGATTCCAGTTCTTATCATGGTTCCATCTCCAACTCTATTATTGAACTGTAAATAGTTCAATGGTAGTCTGGTTCCTGTTTTAAGATAATGCAGTATTGCTAGCAGATCGACTTGGACAGTTTATAGAGACTTACACACAACTAACGTTGATGCTTGGTTGGTCCTCTGTTTGATCCACAAACAAGTCAGCAGTAATTTTTCGTGTCTCTTTTTGGTGGCTCTATAGAAAACTTTGAACTTCCTATTAGAAGTTATAACTCGAAAATGGCCTTATTTGAAATTAATTTCATATGCATGTTTTGGTGACCTTTTCAAAAATCCTTAGTTTATGTTCATTCGATTTTTTTTTTGTAATAATGGTCATGTAAAAGACTTTGGAAATCTTCTCCGAAATTGCTAGTCTAGTTTCAAAACAACGCTGGTGTGTTCCTTTGGCCCCCATTTTTTGTACCGTGATACCGGTATAAAAGTAAGGGACATTGTACTCGACTGAATGATACTCGGCAATTTTGCCATCGTGTTTCGTGTTCTAATTGCTATTTTAAAATGGTGTAATAAATGTATGCGCAATTTAAGCCTCGTTTGTCAATTATTTATAACTAGTATCAACGCTGTGGTTTGCAATCTACGGAAGCACATTTGGAATAATCATTTGGCCAAAATTACAACAAGTACAATGTATACTGAGTATGATAAAAGACATGCCAAATTTTACCTATTTTCGACACTTTTTCGTCATAAAACAAATAAATTTTAAATATTCAAAACCAAAATATCATGATTTGAGCTTTATTTGTATATCTTAACATGTTTTCTATCACAATAACACATACAACATGATATAAGACAGAATGGGTATTTAAAGTATGAGTATTATGTCACAGAGGTGAACTTGTAAAAGATTGGCGGCAAATTTACCCCACCCACTTCAGAACAAAGTATGCTTCAAAATCTCATTAACATACCATATTTAAGTCATTTTGATATTAAATGATGTGTATTATTATCATAAGAACAATTTAGAATGATTTTGGATAAAAAAATACTTCATGTATACGAATTATAATAAACAATATTGTATACTTTACCGTTTTTTCGTCATTTTTTTGTCACAAAAACAAGATTTTAATAAAACATATGCAAAACCTTCCAGTTTTTTGCATGATTTGCATCTTTTAACATGTTTTCTATAAGAAAACAGCATAAAAAATGTTATAAGACACATGTGGTACTTACAGTACGCTAAATATAGCACCGTGGTGATATTTAAAAAATTGGCGGCCATCTTGGATATCTCAGCGTTGTGAAAGCAGAATTTTTTAAGAAATCACTTTTCGTAAACCGGACACAATAAGCTTTCAATTGATACCAATTATAGATTTGGACAAGAATTGTAAATAAACGGCCCTTGGCTCTTGGACTACATCATTCATAGCATAATGATGACAGTCAACATGGTTTCCGAAAATGAGTTTGGAAGCACACCTGCTCACCACCGCCCATGAAATCGCGTATCCTGAAAACAGGTAGGTGCCATATTTTGATTCAGGTAAGATCAATATTGAATACCACCCGGAGTTCCACATGGACTTATTTAGGCCCAGTTCTACGGCTTACCTACATAATCGATATACAAAGCCAGGACATCAACAAGCTCCTTTTGGAAGACCTTACGACCCTAGAGTCTTGAAAAAGTAGATGGCAAATAAACTTCCGCCCAGCAAAAACGTATAGTAATCAGAAATACACTAAGCGAAACCTTTCATTGGATGCAGTATTCGTATGCTTAAAAAATATATTTCTATCTTACATGTAAAACCAATTTGTGTTGTGTTAAGAATATATGAGATGATTAAACTTCTAAACATGTGTACACGTTCGGAGACGCTTTTATACGCATGAAGATTGTTATAAACATCGAATACTTGCAGATGCTGGGTATGAGTGGTTCGTGATTTCCCTTCTTAGAGTTTACTGATCTTTAAGCTATTGCAGTATTATCTGATGGTGTCGTCCGCAAAGAAGTTTAGATTTAATATGTTCTAGCATGTCATTTATATAGCACAATAATAAACTTGGTCCCGGCATGCCTGATTTTACCCTTGCTTCTTTTTCCAGATAAAGAGCAGAAGTCATATTTGACTATAAAAAGCGCAGCAAAACTATTTACACATGCCTAAAAGTTAAAACTCAAAACCTCCTTAGATGCACTTATTAAAAACTGCTGTAGTAGTTATTGTAAAATATGTCAGGTTCTAAGTAGTGTCTGGAAGCTGTCAGTGTGTCAGCTACGGCGACCTAGCGGTGAGGAGCTATGACCTAGAGGTAGGGAGCATGCACGCTTCAGGTTCGATCCCCGGTCTGGTTGTGCATTTTTCTCACCCAGTCACAAACAGGCATCTATGTAAGTTAACATTTGACAAAAAAATTTTATTTTTGCAATACACCTTAACGTGACGCCATGGACGCAGTCCCTTTAAAAAGTCCACACCAAATATTTTGGTGTTTTGGCGAGCTCGGTGTTTTGTCTATTGGCTGTTTGGTGAAATGTCGAATTCTCAACTTCTGGTGTGGAATTGTAAACTCTTAAGTCTGGTAAAATAAGTAGTAGTAATAATATTATGTACAAACTCATGTTTGAACTTGATCGTCAAAATGTATATCATTCTCCTTGGATAGCTTATAAATATAAAAACATCTTCATGAATTGGGATTTGTAGAATATTGGATTCGCCAGTAACCTAATTACTTCAAAAATATTGTTAAGTGTAGAATTAAGGATAAGTGTATGCAATTGTGGAATGTTATCTGTTTGCCACTTTAGGTGTAGAAATCATAAACTTCCAATTAAAAGGGTGCTCGATATTTAGACCGTCATTTGAGATATTGCCATCTCTGTCCTGATAATGCTGAGTTAGGGGATGAGTTTTGCTATATAATAGTTTTGAGTGTCCACATGATAACAATGAACGCAGAAAGTACTTGTGTGCTATTTCAAGAACAGCCAATATGTATAATTTACAACTCTTGTTGCAAAATACAGATAGATCTATCCTAGTAAAACTATCTATATAATTTCGCACAGACAGTAATGTTAACTGGTCAAAATTACATTCGAAGATTCGACTCCTGACCATTATACACTTGAAGAAGAAGAAGAAGAATGCATATTGTAAAATACTGTTTACCACCTGCTAGTGAAAAACTACATAATTATTATGATTATAATACTCAAAGTCTTAACTTAAAATACTCCTTCCTGTATTATCTTATGAGATATTATCTGAGACCCTAGATACTATTTAAAGAGAAGGTCCTGATATTATCTACACACCTAGTCGTTTAGCAGCTTGTCAATATTATAGAAAAGATCCTGGTTAGTATAACCGATTGCTTTGCATGTAAGTATGCATATGTTTGTTTGTTATGTCCCTAAATTTAAAAATGTTGTATTGATTGTTCCTGTCGGCCTAGTGTTGAAATATAACTTTTAACTTTGCTATTTCCCAGAGAGGCATATGTTCAGTAATCATTGCATAAGAAGAACATGAGATCGTCATAATGTCATGGATGTTACACCTAGAAGAGCTGTATCGTCGATACGTCAGTGATGGTAGTTTCAGCCTTTTAAGTCTCTCATGGTATAAATGTATCTTTAAGGAAATAGAAAAGAGTCATGTCAAATTTGCGGCATCAAGTTCCTCTAAAAAAATCTCTAATAAGGCCTATCCAGGAGATCTAGATGGCGTGAATAAAACGGAACAGACATTCGTCTGTATCTTAGTCTTATCGTTGAGGCGCTTGTCAAAGTTTCATAAAGCGTCTGTACAACTCAGACAAAGTTTACCCGGAAGTAAAGACAAAACAGACAGACGAAATGATTATCGACGAAATGGAAAACTATCGAAGTGTATCATTATAATTCGTTAAAAAGTGATGGAATTGACATGAACGGAATGCCAGAACACGGTGACGTAACGTTTGACTGGAAAAACCGTCTGCAAATCCAGGGGGTGCTTTCCAAACGTTCAAATGCTCAGTCAAAATGGATGCGAAGGTGTGTTTTGCTTGTGTATTGGATTTTCCTTGATTTTTAAGTTTTAGATTATTGTCATTGCCAAGTTTGTTCGATCATTCATTATTATTTACCAAAAAATCTTTTTTTAATAACAAATTTCCTGACAATGTTACCAAAATAGAAATTGCTTAATGCCGCTTGCGTAGGCACATTTCTGAATATTTTCTCTTTGCCCATTGGTGGGTATAGGGCCGTCACTTATACTCACTACAGTACTGTCTGCCAGTCGTCTCGGTCTATCTTCTCCCGCGTTGGCTCTACCCACGATAACCTAGACTGCAGCTCAGCCCGACTAAGACAAGAAAGAGTTCTTCTCCAGGTCAGCAATGGTCAAACTTGCCTTGAGGATTCCAGTCAAGCGCTTGGTGACTAATGCTTGAGTCCTCTCTTGGGAAAATCTGTCCAATCCTTTCGCAGTTTCTCCTTTTTATGGTAACCATTTCTGGCTTCCTCTTCCTAAATCCTCCAGTGTGGAGTTTTACATTCGAAACCTTTCCTGCCATCTAATTCTCAAGATTTGACACAGGCATTTGTTGATGAAGTCATTGAGCTTATAATGTTCAATTTTCTTGGAAGTTGGAATGCTTCCATGTCTCAGACCCGTAGAGTAAGCTTAAGTTAACTGCACATTGGAATGGAATTGTGCTTTTCTAGTAGATGTTGGATATAGGGCTATGAAGGCACCTATATTGCTGTACCAATCTTGATTTTTACATAGATCTTCTACTGAGCCTCCTGTTCACAACACTTCAACAAGATCTCCACTTTGTTGATTGGCTCATTGTCCAAACTGTGAACTAGTTGTGGGTTTGAGTGTTATGAAAGGTGCTCTTTTACCTCATTTATAATTGATATATATAAGTTATGTTATAACTTATATATAATAAGAAGTTTTCCCAGCATGATCGATGGATCATGGAGACAAACTTTTATTTGGTGCCCGACTTGCTGATTTGTCATAGCTATAGACTTGTATACATCAGACCTTTTTCTGGCCTTTTTGGGAAAAAGGCCTCTGTCCAATTTGGGAATTTTGCGTCGCGGATTCTTACAAATTGGGAAAAAAATAAGCAGTTAAATGGCAAAATTGGGATTTTTTTCCTTTTAAAATATCTTAAAACCATGGATATAATCCATTTTTATTGGAGGATGGTTAGACTCCGTACCGTTCCATACTGAACCGGAGCAGTCAATGCATAGTACAGACCGTACTGTGACCAAACAAACTCGATATACCATCCAATAGGCTACAATCCAAAATAAATTAGATATTTGGTATACCGTGTTATATTTAGTAATAAACATTTTTCGCTCTGGAGTAAAAAAAAAAAAAAAAAAAATTTTTTTAAATTTTTTTTTCAATTGGGATTTTTTTCACCAATTGGGATTTTTTTTCACCAATTGGGAATGGAATTTGAGGCCGAAATTCGGCCTCACACAATACCAAGAAAAAGGTCTGATACATATATACTGGGGTCTTGAGTTTGAGTCCCATGTCAGATGTACTCCTTCTCTATTTAGATTAGTTGTCACTAAAAGTGACTTTGTATGCAATGTTTTGGAATCTTCCTCCTTCGCTAATAAACTCTCCTATTGTATCATTGTGTGGCATGATGTTTAAGCATAAAACTTGTCTCCCGATCGAGAGGTTCCAGGTATGATTCTCCGCTGGTGCCCTTGGTTATTGCTGGAACACTTCTCAGACTGTCAGACACAGGCCTATCATAACCAGAAAACCATTGTCCGCAGTACGAAGTTGAAATGTATACCATGATAATAAAGGCATTGTCTGTTGTACTAAACAGTAAACTTATGAAACTATGTGTATAATTCTAACAACTGTTTTGTACCTAAATTTATTACATTAGTATTTTAAAAACTATTATTTGTACACATAATTCATTACTTCACTTCAGGTGTCAAGTTGTCAACATAATTTAAGTTACTATCTAGCTGTTTGTTTAGTGGTCACGTAGGTTACCATGATAGGTACTTAGCTATCAGGCTGAGATGTTTAAGTGTTTGATAACTTTAGGTATATATTTCACCGCAAAAGCAAACTTCAAGTAACTTGTTTTGGTTAATACTGCTAAATTGTTTGGATAAACTTCCTGAAATAAACTCTTAACTATTTTAAACTTCCTCTTTTTCTGTAATAATTCTCTCTTTACACTCTATGTGTATAATCATCCTTTAAGCTGTTAAAGTGTATAGAGCTATATTGCAACAATCATCCAATATCAAAATAATTACTTGCATCGTTTATAGAAACTATGATACTAGACTACCTTAATTGCATATTAAAACTTTGAAGGGTTTTGTGTACTTTGATTACATCGTCAAAATAAAAGACGATTCTTATTGTTTCAAAGGGTGTGCTAGAACACTTTGCTATGAAAATGGACAGTTTGCATGTCATATAAATCACAGAGAGGGTTTCTGTAAAAAATGAAGCGAAAAATTATCTTATGGATATGAAAGCATTATTGTTTTTCAGTTTTTGAAACTTTTTGAAAAAATATCTTCCGATATAGCTCTATACACTTTAACTGTACATTTGTAGTAAGTGAAATGTGATCTTCGTATACTGATAGTGATATTGTTGTAATTTTGAAGAAACCCGAACTTGTACCATTTATTACACGCTTACAAATAATATTTTACATCCTCATGTTTTTGACAAAAACAAGATAGAGTCATGTTTATAGTCTGAAAGTGCATGAGTCATGTTTTTAATGGTCAAATGGTCATTGCCTAAATACGGTATATAATATATGATATATTTAACTACACAAACGAGATTAGTTGATTAATGTAGCCCTTGAAGTGATACAGAAAAAAATGTGTTACGTGCATCATGCCTAGCTTGTTTTATATCACATAACAATAATGAGGGTAATTAGACTGACACAGTAACGTGACAGTTACGATGTTGAAGGGGGTAAACCAGAGTTGTCTGAATATTGAAGGTTTATATTCGATGATTTTCATGACTAGATATTGAACTGAAGACTAGAATGTATGAACTGTCTACATTACCAGAAATTAGCTTTCTCACCAAACTTTATATTTATGATAATCTCATTATAAATGAAGTATATTTATGACATCCGCATGAATCAGTGGTTAGTAAAGTCCCCAGGGCTCGACACTAACACTGGTCCTCGGGGCCAGTGAAAATCTTGAAGGACCAGTGAAAATCATCAAGGACCACTAGCTGTTTTCTTTACAAATTTAACACTTTTTTACTGTCGGACAGGTAACCAAAAATAGTTAGTGTCAACCCCTGGTCCCCAGACAGTGTTGGGTGGTATTTACCGCCCCGGTATTTACCGGGCGGGAAATACCGGGAAATACCGTCCTGTCCAATACTCCCAAAGTGTCCAATACCGGGAAATACCGGGAAATACTGGTCAATTGAATGGTCAAGTGGGAGTTTTTTGTGTACTGGTTATTTTAAATGCATTATGAAGCAACTGAACTCTCAGGTTTTCATTTGTTGTTCTTTATTCAGTTCTATATCATTCAATAGATCCTTAATTTATTTGAGAGTATGATCTACAAGTGGTCAAATGAACTGGTCAATTCATTTTCAAGTGGTCAATTGGACTGGTCGATTCAATTTCAATGTGAAAAATACTGGTCAATTGAATGGTCAAGTTGGATTTTTTTGTGTACTGGTTATTTTATTAAATGCATTATGAAGCAATTGAACTGTCAGGTTTTCACATGTTGTTCTATATTCAGTTCAATAACAATACATCCTCAAGTTATTTGAGAGTATGATCTACAAGTGGTCAAATGAACTGGTGGTCAAAGTGGTCAATTGGATTGGTCGATTCAATTTCAATGTGAAAAAAAAATCTAAAACACAATAATTCTTTAATAACTAAATTTTGATTTAAACATATAGATCAAATACACTTGTTACAAATCTAATTAAAATATTTAGTAATAATTAATATATTAATTTCAATTTAAAATGAAAGTTATAATGTTATAGTTATACTAGAAAGTGCATGAGAGAGACTGTTATAAATAATTAATATTGATAATCATTTAGGCATGTATAAATTGGCTTAAACTAATTTAGCACATTGTTAAATCAGGTCAACTAAGTGTGAAGTGTGAAACTGACAACTAACAGATTATGCAATATTGTGTCATATTCTTGCAGTTAACAAAGGGCTAGTCTGGGGGAGTGTTTACATAACTGGACATAACCCTAGTACCCTACAATACAAAATAAATATGTTCTATGGGCAATTTTCTACACAAAGTGCATGAGTTTCAAGCCTCCCATTGAAGAGAACTTGCATGAAAAAATAGAATTTAAAACAAATAATTTAAGTTGATAACCTTTACACTAGTAGAGCTAGGTATATAGATAAAGATACATGTATGGAAGCATAATTTCACATGACCAATTCAATCGACCACTTGTATTGTCCAATTGACCAGTATTTCCCGGTATTTCCCAGTATTTCCCGGTATTTCCCGGTATTTCCCGCCGTCCTGTCCGTTACTCAATCGACCGTCCGTTATGCCAACACTGTCCCCAGATTGTTTGTTTTGAACAAAACTATAAGCTGGTTGAACAAGAAAGATCTATGATAGTTCTCTACAAACTTTGATACATATGTAACACTTTGGGAAACCCTAGGAAACATAAAATTTGTTTGTTGTACAGAGGTTATTTCTCTAAATACATGTAGGTAAAAATGATTATGTTGCTAAAGAGAGGTTGTTGCTCTGTGGGGGGCAGATATTAAGAAGTTGCACTGTTGCAGTGCATTTGGTTTAAACAGTATTTATTCAGCATATATTTTACAACATGTCTGGATAAAATACAATTAATATAGAATTTGGGGAACAAGTTTTGAAAAGTCTTATATAAGTCCCACTCCTTTCGGTGTATTTGTAAACTCTTATTGAGAATCGATTATTTGGAAATGCTTTTGCAAGATTTAAGCAATGATTTACTAAATAAATGCACAATCTAAAGATTGAAGGAAATCTATCTGGCAGTTATCTTAAAAGATAGACAGGTGTAAAATGTAAACTGTCTGTTGAAGTTAAAATATTTGTAGATTTTTATCATTTTGCCGAAATTATGTATTGATAAATATTCTCCAGGTAGTATTTGTTACTGATATATCTGAGTTATTTCTATAAATACTTGTACCACATATCTACATGTAACTCTATTGTAAGTGTTACATTCACACAATGTAGAAATTGTGTAAGACTTAGTGTTACATTCACAGTACAGTAGCTACAATATATAGCAGTGTTGAATCAGGAATACCATCCAGTTCAAATAAAGCCTAGGTCCCACTGAGGAAATCCAGATCAGCAATGTGGAATTACAATTCAATTCATGTATTGTAATTTCCCGATATCCTTGTGTTCTCAACAAATCCACTGGCTTAGAATGAGAAGGTTGTAAGTGCAAAAAAAATATTTTGAGGAAGTACAAGAAAAAAACTCCCCAAAAATTACTTAAACATTTTTGGTTTGGTCAATATGACAAATTCAAATTTTCATGAAAATAGAAGACCTTTGTGATGCTCATTTTATAAAAAAAATGTATCAGTCTTATAAGGTGGCAAGTAGTACAGTACTTACAACCTTCTCATTCTAAGCCAGCGATATAATGTCTAGAATAATGTTACGGGTGCCTGTATTTTATCCACACATACAATTGTTTAATTGATTTACAAATGACACCCTCTTTTAGCGCACACGTTTTATATCGACGGTGCCGAACCAAATCCCCGTAACTCAATTTTGGCGCCAAAACTTTTTTGCAGCATCCGCATCTGCTAGACGTCCCACACATTTCTGTCTTGTCGCCATATAGGTAACGCGATTGGCTATTTAAATGGCGACAAGACAGAAATGCGCGGGACATCTAGCAGATGCGGATGCTGCAAAAAAGTTTTTGCGCCAAAATTGAGTTACGGGGTTTGGGTTTGGCACCGTCGATATATGACTTGACTGGCTCCTTAAAGTAGGCAGATAATAAATTTATTGGTTTATTACTGGTTTCCAACTGGAAGGGACTGTTGGGTTGCCTCTATCCATCTGTCAGTCTGTCTGTCGAAAATGTTGTTTACAATGTTATGCATCATACCCTTATCGATATAAAGTTTGGTTCGTAATGTAGTTGTTTACCTTCATATTTTGCTCTAGATTCTATATACTATATCAGGCCAGACAGAGATATCACACTAGATACGATTTTATTGTTTTCTCACAGCTTATGTGTAAATTCTTTCACAGTAGCAACAGAAATATTCATGTGTGAGATATGAAATGAAAGATTATTAGTTTTCTTAACTAAGCGTAACTATTGAAGATCAAGTTTTCTTTCAAAGCCTTTTAAGTTTGAATAGCATTGACTTAAATTTATATGTCTACTTTAGCAAGTACAGATATAATATATTATTTGGTTGAAGGCAGGCCCTTCACCAGTCATTTTTTATGCCATGGAGGCATATAGTGATTCCACCTGTCAAAATTCCACACAAAAGTCTATGAAGGAATTTTATTGCTTTCAAACTTGGCATTCTTGTTTACAATCATAAACAAATGAATTTACATTGTCAATGCCATGTAACATTATCCAACATTCCAACAGAGTTATGGCCCCTGTTTGACTTTGCTAAATGTTATGGACATGGCTTCCACTGGGGTATAAGCGTTTAATGAACCCAGTCTTGTTTAGGTGCTGGTTCTATGCTTGGATTTGTACTTTGATGAGCTTAATTTATTGCTTTGCAAAATTGTCGGTCTGACAGCTGGTATTTATAAAGCTTCTTAGTGGAAAACTTAAATATTGTTACTTAAGTTCAAAATTTAATATGCACATATTTCCCCGCAAATAGGAAAATGATCCATTGTTTGCATAGTGATTATGGTAGCTCTCTACATAATGCTTTAAAACGTAACACACAGTCCATATTATTGATTGTCTTGCTTATTGGAGACACTTAAGTAAATTTCAATGTTTTAAGAAAAGTTTAAGTTTGTAACTAAGATGCTTTGTAAATGCCTTAATGTATAAGTTTCTATCAATTGTAGAACTTATGATAGGTCCTCTACTATGTCTCATTATATATGACAATGTACATGTCATTTCGGAAGCAGTGGCCTAGAGATGGAGCGTGCGCTTCAGGATCAAGAGGTCCCAGGCTGAAGCCCGTCTGGACCACTGGTCGATTTCTCTGAGCAAGACCCACATGCTCCACTCCACCAAGGTGTAAATTGATACCTGTGAGGACAGTGGCTATTACTGGGTACCAGAGATTGATGTTGGCTGCCACACCCACGGGAGAGAAATAGCCTTACCAGGGAGACATGAATGTAGGTTCCCATTGGTTGCCAAATGACCAGGGGAAGTTAAAATGTCAAAGGGTACTTGAGCAGCTTAACAGCTATAAAGAACCCTAGAAAATTGGTAACTTAACTTTTTATGTGTTCTTCTTTTCAGGTTTTTCATTGTGAAAGATGGCTGGATGTTTTACTATCCTGAAATAGAAAAGAAGGATATTCTGAAACGACATCACTTCAACATTCATGCAAAGGTATAGAATTATTGACATATTGTTGTTGGGGAGAGAATATAGTACTTACAATATCTGTTTCTAGAATGGGAGTTTGACTCAGTTTGTAGGTTTACCCCTAGACCTTAAGTATACTGAGCTACATTTTGTACTCTTGGGAATGGCAGTATCCAACTGAATGTCAAAATGTTAAAAAACAAACTGAAAGTCATATTTGTAGGACTACCCTAGACCATAACAGTACACAAGTGATACTGGTACTATTATCACAATATATAGCTCCCTTTGTTGATGATCAGATACATGTTTAAGAATATTATATAAAATAATGTTCCAGGCTGTAACTGTACGTTTACCATGAGTTGAGATGAGGGGTCTCGATGATTTAGTGGTGTTAACTGTAACTGACTTAGCCCCCTCACATACATACACTCGGATGTAGATACAAATCCCATCCTGATTGCTGGAATGTATAAGATCTGTGGAAAAGGTCTACCACTGGCTTCCCAAAGGTGAATGAAAGTACTCCCTGAGTATGTTTACATTCACAGTCTTCTCTTACAACCGCAGTCTGTCCTGTCTTTTTCTCTTTTCCTAAATTATCCTGTGATGTACATGTACATACAGGCCGGGTATTTTTCAGGCTTGTTTCTCATTTCAGGTTTTTGAATCTTGAAATTTGCTTCTTTGTCTATATTGAAAACAGAAAATTGAGACTTTAAAGCCAGAATTTCCAGGCTTGGGAATGATTGCTAATTACCAGGCCTGACATAGTGTCCGTCACTCCTGAATCATAACAACAAAAAAAACCTTGAAAATCAATAATGAGCCACACAAATAGTATTACTAATGGGTGTATAAAAAGTGTATTAATTAATTATTATATGCATGAAAAACAAAGCATGAGAGTTGAGCATGTATAGTATTGATAGATCATTTATAAACATAGCGACATATTTGGTACACACTGTCACTGTGACATCTCACTCTTTACTCTTGTCAACATTTATTGACAGCTAAACCCCAGTGATTTATGCATGTGTAACCTGGCTGATTCATTAACTTGATAAATACTTGTGGCTGTTCACTGTTGCCCATTCACTAAGTTTGTATTCACATGAAATAGCACTGTTGATTCAATAAGTAATACTAACAAGGGTTCTATTACATTTGATAGAACAGCGGGGACAACTGTTAACTCAGTGCACCCAGTTAAACCTAAATAAACATAGTTTACCAGGTGGACAAACTTATGTTTATAACCATCATCATTTAACTTTGAACAAACTGTATAAAGATTCCGTTGAATTTTGAGCACCTTTTATGGTGACCTTACTGCGAATTAAAAAAAAGTTGTACCTTTAGATAGGAGGAATTTATCTCAGCCTAATCCGGAAAAAATATCTCATGCTCTGAAAGACTGGCATTTTGGACTGACTGCTGTTGAAGAGTTGTTGATATGAATTATTTTCACCAGAAAATGTATAATGTATGTGCAAATGCTTTCAGGAAGTCTGGGCCATTGATTTAGTCAGTACTCAGTAGGTGGTGTGTTATTTATTTGATCCAAACAGCTGGATTTCTTTCAGTTACCAAATTGTTCAAACCACAAAAAGTTTATGACCACAACAATCCAATCATTGGCTTTGTTTTGTTTCTGATTATGCCCCCCCCCCCCATCTTTGATGAGGGGTTTTGTCCGTAGACCAAGATGGTTTCCATTTATTCATTCAAAAACGCTTTGCCGTAGGATCTTCAAACATTTCATAGAGGTTAGCCAGCAACAGTAGATGACCCTTATAGATTTTGAGGTCAGTAGGTCAAAGATCAAGGTTGCTGTGACCTTTACCATTTTAGACAATTAGGCTGCCATGGGGGCATACATGTTTTACAAACATCTCATGTTAATTTAAAGCTATTGTCATTAACTGTAACGGACTTAGCCTCCCCCTGCCCCCACATACACACACTCTGACATTCCAGAGTGACTATATGATATGTTATGACTTCGAAAATGACATTGATTTTTGAAAAAGGATATAATTGGTCTTTTCGACTGGACTGTTTCGTGGAGCAGTTTATAGTCTGGTTCCCGTTCTAATATTTTAGTAGTATTGCTCTGAGTTCAGGAATTGGAACCAACCGTAACCTCACTGTTCTGTTTTACTGGTGTTTGTCATAATGTCACTCTGGAATGTCATGGATTTTCTGTTGCTGTAAGCAGCTGTATTCTACCGTACAATTACTGATACAACTATCGATGTAGACTTCAGTAGCCTTATTGATTTCTTATATTAGTAATCTAATTAAATGTACCGAACAACCTCAACACAGCAACTCCCATTAGAAGCATTGATATACTTGCTCTTGTTCTGAGACTGGTCGCAGTTATTGAGTGGATAACTTGATCATAAAATCTGATTCAGACAATCATTGATTGATTACTGAATTATCATGCAAATAACTTTCTATAAAAAAGAGAAACGATAATATTATACTGTAAAATCATTAATTTTCATGGGGGATTAAATTTTGTGGATGATTTCGTGGTTCACCTTCAACCAGGAAATAAAATTCCATCGAAAAATAATTTTGACTTGTATCTATTACCTGAAATGCGAAATCTACGAATTAACATATTGTTTTACCAAAATCACAAAATTTTGTCCCATCGAAATAAAATAATCTTACAGTATTATGAAAAGATCAAGTGCTGCCAGTTCAGGTATTTCTGGTTCTGGTTTGAACCACATTTAAATGTTCCCGACCTTCTTATGCAACTAATATTTTGTCATGGGGAGCCGTGGCATATAGTGCTATCCTAGCGCCACTGAAAAAGAGAGGCCCTAGGTTCCATCCCTGCCTTAATTTCTCAGAGTAACAATTAATGACCCACAATGCTCCTCTTTACCCATGTAGTGTAAGAATGGGTACCTTGCTGGGTCAAATTATACCAGAGTTGCTGGCCTTTGTTACTTTTGCTTTACACCGCAATGTAGGCACCCCGTGTCCCATGGACGCATTTCTAGGTTTTATTTAGGTGATTTAGTAGTGGATTATAGTTCACAATGCTTGTCGATTTTGTCCTTTAATACACTACATGTTATGATGTAGGTTGACTATACAGTTATATTAAAGGTAATTTCCTCACAGCCAGGTGACTTTGATCATTAACACCAAGCTAATGCTGAAATTTAAGCCTTGGGCTGATAGATGTAAAATATAAAAATTTATGTTGTTTGATGTTAAATCGCAATTAGGGTTGATATTTCCAGTGAACTTGAAACATTCAGTGAAGCATGTGGCGTGTTGTGTATTATAAATCACTGACAACTATATATTTATTGGTTAAACAGTTCAATGACTGGTGTTAGTTGACTAGCTAGTTATACAGGGTGTCTCAAAATACATGTCCGCTTGTTGAAGGGTCATAACTTTGCCAAATGAGTATATAAATTGATAATCGTAGTCTCATGTGAAAGCTAAATTTAAAAATTGTGGGGTGAATTATATCATGTGTCAATACTCGAACAGTTGATGACGTCATATACGTTGTACTAACGTCATTAGCAACGGACGTTCTAAAATGTGCGAAGAGGCAGATAACATAGTTTGTACGGTAACACGGGTAAAATTTATATCATATGTGGGCAAACTAATAGTCAGTAATACCATACTATGCACATACTGGCTGAGAAACTGGTCGGATGTCATTAGAAAATGAAACAGGAAAATCTGACGTATTTAAGGGAGGAACTCATTTTAAGAACAATTAGGACTGAAAACTTGATATTCACACATTTATAGGCATATATCTAGCTTATCTCCAACAGTCCAAACATAGTCATACATGTATAATGTAATTTGAAAGTATAAAATAGTACTTAATGAAGTATCAATCACGAAAAACTGCCTTGGTAGGAGAATGAATTTGGTTACGCTACTTTTATTGAAATCCGGCAAAAGTAACTAAAACATCCTAAATATTTATTTCTTCTTATACTATTTGAAATTTAGATTATACTGTTCAAGATATGTAACTACATCGAAACTCAAAATATTAAGTTGTGGAGAAAAAGGAAACATCACATCCGACTCAAAGGTATGTGAACGCCATTTAAAACGTCAAATGACGTCAAACGCAGGTTTTTACCGAATTGGGGTTAGCTACTCAAAATGCATTCTATAGGTTTCGTATGCATTGTTTGCATAATTGTTTCGTAATTTCTACATTGATTTGAATGCCCTTTGATCATACATATAAATCAGACATGTAAAGCAATACATTACGGAATGATATGTCCTCAACAAGCGGACATGTATTTTGAGACACCCTGTATATACCACATGTGCTTGTTTGTTATATGACAATGTTTTAATGTTGTGTGTTGGTTGGTCCTACCTATGCCTTGAGCACTTGTGGTTTGTTTATTCTGGGCATTGGGTGTGGCCTAGTGCTGGCTAGTGTTGCACAGTGGGACACATATTGTGATTTCAGTAATGTCATTTTGAAATTGATTTAAATCAAGTTTAAGGGGTGGCAGGGATACAGAGGGATTTATACACTATTATATTAGCCTTTCTGACCGGCTCATTGATCTACTCATAGTCCCAGGGAAAAGACTCGGTCGGTTTCAAGACCCAGGAATTATCCGGGCGGGCAAAATATTGGCTGGTTCATATTATCTAAGTCAATGATATAATTCTTTTATGAAAGAGCTGTTTCATTGTTTCACTATGAACTTAAAACTGGTTCAAACTAAGTAATATTGTGGATTATTAACTATGTTATGAACTAAGTCAGAGAGGTCTCCAATGTATCACCGGACCTCTGGTCGACTTGTCATGTGAGGGTTAACTAATCTCGTTAAATATCAATTACCATTGACAAATAAGGAAATAATCCTCCGTCTTAAGCAGATTGCAACAGTTAGCTTTCTTTGATAAACTTGGTACAAAAACTATGTGTTCTCATAGATCTAAGCCTGTATCATGTAACATATGTATAGTTTATGACTATTTTGACATTCATTGTGTCTATCATATGTACAACGTAGGTGTTAAACAATCAGCTAATGTCACTTTGTCCCATTTATTGCCTTATTATTATGTATAACAAATTTGTGCACCATTTTCTGTGGGGGTTACAAAGTATGCTCAAATCAGTAGTTGTCATTAACTTCACTTTATACGCATCCAATGCAGAAATTATACATGTTGGTTAATGGCCAACATAACGATAATTCTTGTTAAAGTTGCATATGAACGTTTATTATATGCATGTTCGTTATTTGCTATATTATAAGCTGATAATTTGTTGAAAACACATTGTCCACTCAGCAATTCAGATGAACAAGCTCTTCAACAACTTTTGTCACATTGTTTTTCTTAGCATTTTATGATAAACCAGCTTGATTATGATATTTAAATAGCTATTACCCAACTTGTACAATAAAAATGTATATAAATGTGTGGAACTTGACTGGACGACCAGAGTTCAACAGCAACAGCATAGAATTGAAAAAAAAATGGAGAAATTTCCCTGACTCTCAAGAATAGGAGCGCATAAAGCCGTATGGCAATGGAACAGGCAGACCCCCTGTCTTAGAAAAATGGTGCGGCCTACTTACCGGGTATATAGCTCCTGTTTACGACTTTTGTTGTCCTTTTAGTTTTACATTTATGTTCTATAATAAAACAACTTGTATTTTCATATTATAGTCTATAGTTGTGGATTTATTAAATAACAGTAGATTTTAGTTAAACCTGTGTTTGGTGGTTTACTTTTCACTATTTATATTTCAGGCTGCCATACCTTTGGGGCTATGTACGATTACCTTGAGTAAGGAACAGGGTCAGCCTTCATCATTCACTCTCACATCAGATGAACTAGAGGTATGTACTATATGGTTTGGTTGATGCTCAAAGTATGGTCACGATTGTGTCTATGTATTAAGCTCAGGGGTTAGCTCTTGCTGTCTTGTCTGACAACCCAGGTTCAAATACTGGTGGATACAATGTATATCCCCGTCATGTTGCCGCAGAAAACTGACTGGAAAATAAAGACTATGCTTGGCAGTGTCTTTACAAAGGGGACATGTATTTCAGGGGTAATATACTGATGTATTTTGTGCTGGACATTATGGGTGAGTGTGATTGTCACAAAATTTTTTGCTTGTTCTCCTGTACCTTTGTTCTGATATCTATGAAACTTTACATAAACAGTTGGAACCAAGCCTGGTTGTGCATATTGTCAGGCCCTTTATGTAAAACATAAATTTTTGTGAAAACTATTGTTACTGGGTTCTGACATGTGTCTTTCTTCAGTTCAGTTGGAATGGTTTTAATTGTTTCATTATCAGCCAAATTGATGTGCTGTATTATTTCACAAGGTCAATATCATGCCAAACCAACCTAACGTTTCCTGTTGAGACTAATTTCACCTATATTACCTACTGGCAAAGGAGTGATGACCGGACACAATTGGCATAAAATACGTCGTATGAACTTAAAAATCGGCTTTTCCTTACTAAATTTTGTGTTGACACATACCTGTGTTCAAGGTTGTTGCTAAAAATAGATCACCCAAAATATGACGTCACGTGAATTGCCAAATTCGGGGCCCAAACATGTGTACTTTTGGCGCCTTTTTCAACGATGTATAGAAGTAATGACCGGACAGTCTGTTACGAATATTCCTCGATTAATATTTTGAAAAATATGACCAGGAATGTTTAGAACAGTGTCCTTTCTTCGTATGCATGCAAAAATATTCATGATTTACGATATAACAACACGTGACACACAATGTTTTCCTGATAGGGGGCGTTCTGAGACAGGCTAAAATCAATAATATACCGTACCGTGTTTATTGACCAAAAAATCGAAAGTCTTCAAAATGTATGGACATGATATTAAAATGTTTAATTATCCGACATCCGAGAAAACACTTTATTAATTGCGGTAAAATAAATGTTGTATAGATTTTTAAAAAAATAAATAAAATTTTTAAAAAATTAGCTGCCGAGGAGATTCGAACCCAGGGCCTTCACAAGTTAAATTTGGAAAATAAATCCTGCGTCGTTAACCACTCGGCCACGGTCTCAACATGAAATTCAATTTAATAATTTGAGCATAGAAAATTATTGGCGCACGCGCTCTTTCGCGCATGCGCACACACAAATTCTTTTCCCCGGCGCTGCTAATGTCAACATCGCAGCAGCGGACGATATTTTTGATAAATAAGTAATGCTTTGTTGATTTTGATAATTTTTTTCTGCCAGAATCCTTTTAAACATGATTCTTAGTGTTTTGATACAAAAATATACGATTTATTATACTAAACAAAGCGAGGAGACTGTTTGTCCGGTAATTACTAGCGGCCGGTCATCACTCCTTTGCCAGTATATTAGGTTGGTGTGTCACATTCAACTAAGTCAGTCCTTATTCAGCTGTCAGTGATTATTAGCTGGCCAGGTTGATATATTGACAGATTTTAACCAATTTCTAGTACCCATTATACAATCTGTCAATACATTTGTAATAAGTGAAAATCAGCCAGTACATTTTAGTTAGCTGATGTTGCAATATATTAACTGTGCCCTGCTGATTTCTGTTAGCATAGAATTTCACAGCTAACTACAGTAAAATCATTAATTTTTGTGGGGGATTGAATTTTGCGGATATCGTAGTTCATCTTCAACCACGAAATCGAATCCCATCCTACAATAATTTTGACCATTGTATTTATTACATGAAATGTAAAATCCACGAACTAATACCCCATCGAAATTGTCTATTTTACCAAAATACGAAATTTTGTCCCATCGAAATTAAATCATTTTACAGTAATTCACTATACTAAGTTGTGAGTGACTTTGATAGTGTTCATTAAAGAAAAGGGCAAAATTGGTTTATGGAAATTACTTCATGTATATTCAACATTATTCCCATTGTGTATAATGCATTCATAAAGGTCAGCATTAGAATAATTAGAACTATATGACATGCACAGGATTCAGAGCTTGGAATGGAGATCTTGACCCCCACTCCCCCCCCCCCTGAGTCCTGGAATTTAAGCAATACTGTAGTTTTCTGTAATATTTGCATGAGTTTATCAGGGCTTCAGGATGACCGTATAGGAAATATAGCTGGTGAGGGACACCCCACACCTTGATTTGAAACCCCGGCCTCAGAGAAAAACAAAAACTAATAGTGAGAAAATTACATGATTGAAACCCCCTCTCCCCCAATTAGGATTGCAAACATTCTCATGCAAAAATATTAGCCACGTTCTTTGTAGCCCTATTTGTTTGCGGAAATAAAAGCTAGAGGACATACTTGCCAATTTTGTCAATTTTAAAATTTGCCGATATTTCTACTTCAGTCAATTAACCACAGAAACATTGTGGCATATTGTGGTAAAATGTATTAAAATGTGCTGAGAAATGTTGTATTGTATTTTGTGCTGAGAAATATAATATCCTATTGAACCGTTCTTACTGTGTCTGACATTTATTAAATATTCAGTTGCTTATGAGTGTACTTCGACATGCTGTTTGTAAAAATGAACTTGGTAATTAAATGCTGACTTGACACAATGTGTTGCACAGTTCCAGCTCAATAGTTCTTCATAAAAAGTAATTAATTATTTATAATTTATGACAAAAGCATGGAATTGTATGTGGATACATGAAGAATTTGATCTATATGGGATCGCAATCATTAAAGCTTGGCCATTTCCGTATACTCCGGTATATATAATTGTTGCAAAGTAATAATTGGCTAAAAGTTCTCGGCCAAGTTTATCTATGCAACTTATTGGTGTAATAATGTGTATTTGATTTGTAGTTTAATAATACTTTTACATGTATGTATGTCTCAACACATAAATGTGAGACTTTTTATGCCCAACATCAACTGGTGCAGGAGGCATGTAGTGAAAGTTCTGTGTGTCTGTTCTTCTGTTCAAACTTTAAAGTTGATGGAACTCCCAATATGTGTAATATCCGTTTAAGCATAGCTTTCAAACTTGTCATACTTGAAGTTGTTTACCATAATAAGCACCTTACATTATCAAAGCTACATAACACTCTCAAACCTTTTAGCAGAATTATGGCCCCTGATTGGCTTATCTTGTTTTCATGAACCCGCCTTCCATTGGGGCAAACATGTTTAATGAAAGCAGTATTGTTTATAAGTAGATCTTAGGATTTGCATTTCTTATTACCATCAAATCAATTTGTACTTTAACTCAATGTAAAGTGCCAAATTTTATAATAGCAATATATTATTATGAAAAGTTTATTTTCTATTGATACAGGGAGGGTTAACACTAGCAGCAGAGAATGATTTTGAGAGAGATAAATGGGTGACAGTGTTAGAGAAATCCAGGAGAATGTAAGTACCAAACACTATGCTCAGATTACTCTTAATTTGTATTGTTTGTTATAACCCCCATCTTAGATGAGGGGGTAGTATATTTCTTTGCACATGTTGGTTTCCGTTCAATAAATCAAGAACATTTTGCCCTATGATCTTCAAACTTCATATGGAGGTTGGCCAGTAATTGTAGATGGCCCCCTATCGGTCACTGTGACCATTACCATTTCCAACATTTGACTGCCATGGGGCATACATGTTTTACAAACATTTCTTGTTTATTCAGGGTTCATGCTTTTTCTCAACAGTTTTTAAAATCTATACCATGGCATATTAATGTCACCAATTTTCCTGGACTGTATCCTAACAAGTTCTAATTCACCTATCAATAGGGTACAAGCAACATCTCTATATTATGGTGGAAAATCAACTCTGTCATCAAATTTTCATGGAAGGTTATGATATGCCATGACCACAATTACAGTTTCTATAATTAAATACTACTGTGATTAGTTTGTGTATATATCCTGATTTTCCTGCCAATTTTTTTTAGTCATAGTTACATGCTACACCCTTAAAGGGAGCCCTTTGCCTAACCAAACTGCCGCCTAGTGCTTGATAGCACTTTGCTTAAGCTAAGAACCACTTGCTTCAAAGAAGTGCTAAAAAATCGTCAAGCACTGCTCACTCGTAGCGTGCCGAGACTCTTTGAGAAATGAGTACTTGAGAGCTGAGTGCTCGAGCACTGATTACTTTAGAGCTTAGTACTCAAGAGCTGAGATTGTTAAAGTTTGGGCTCGATAAATTTATTAAACTAAACATGAGACTATACGTATATATTACAGTACATGGGACAATCAGCAGTTATCAGACAATATGATCAGACAACTAGAGGAACATGGTCTAGCTATGGCTAAACAAAGACAGGATTACTTTGGTAAGTCGTTGTGTTTCTGTACCATTCTGAAGTTACTCACTAAGTAATCACCATTAATGGATAAATTTAGCTTGACTTTTTGAAGAAAAAAAGTTGAGAAGCTGAGCTATTGTCAATTGACGGGATTGTGTGCGTTATTTTCACAAATACTATCAAAGGTATCCACTTGAAATGACAAGAAAGCTGAGCGTTCAGCAGTCATAGTCGGTGCTATTGTTCTGTAAAATATTGTCACGTGCTAGCGGTTGTCTGTATCTCAGTGTTGTCTACTGTAGATATGTGGTAGCGTGTCGTTTCAGCACGGACAATACAAATACAATAAAATAAAATGGACTCTCAAATGGACTCAAAATAAATAAAGTTAAATGAAGACAAAGTATAAATTCCAGTCTCTACCATTTAATATGATAACAAACTCTCAATTCAACTGTAATAAATCACCAATGTCAGAACAATACTGTCTAAAATACAACTAATTCACATGCAAAGTATCACAATAAAATCTCTAAGTATTTTCACCAACGTTCCAGTTAATTAAATAACAAGTCTTTCTTTTAATAATAAATCTTTAAATCGTTCAAGTGCATCTAAAATAATTAAATAAATAATCCTAAGTTGATAGAATTAATGTTAAAGAAAAAATAAGGAAAATCAGTCTTGCACGTACAGTACGAGCTAAAAAATCAGAGTCCCAGATTCTGAGCTGACCGGTCCTTATATAGTGCACCAAAAAATGTGTGCGCTACGTTGCGCGCAATGTGCGCTAAGCTGAGCGCACATCAAATCTTGTGCGCTTTACAACGTAAAAGCGCACATGACAGCGTTGCGCACATCTAGCGCACAATCCAGCGCACAGATAAAACTGCGCGCTCCAAAGCAGAAGATATGCTCGCGAAAATGTATGAAACTCAATGAATCGAGAGTAAACTGTACAAAACTCGATAAATCAAATACACAGTCATGAAATACAATAATAAACAAATAAATCCTAACATGTTAAACAATATCCAGTGAGTAGATCAGGAGAAATAAGCTGTTGAAGTCTGCTGTCGACGACGAAATGATGCCAAAATGTCTCCAACATAAACTACCCAAGAATCCGTTTACTAGGTCAAAAATACGACATATCCGGTAAAAACAATGGCCGACTCATTAAACACACGTTTGTTTACAAAAGTGATAATAGAAGATCTCGGGTTTATAACATAGAGTACAGGTAATGAGTTGATTCAGATCAACTACTGAAACACTAAAGATCGTGAGCCATGCAATTCTTAGGCTTGCCAATGTTGATTTACGAAAATGAACCATAAATAAACCGTGGGAAAATTGCCGAGACAGAATGTAAACAAACATACATGTACATAATCTACGACCCAGGGCATTACATTACCCCCTCCTTAAAGCTTAAAGGTCCCTCTTTAATCAAAAATAAAAACAATCTATGACAAGAAAAACTATAGACACCTATATCTCAAATATGACAAAAATGAAAAAAAAGTGTTATGCTACCTTAAACATCATCGTGTCAAGCTACCTTAATAACAAAAATAATTATTGACATCTCATATCAAAGCAAAAATTGAAATCTACATACAAAAATCACAGTATTAAATAGCACCTATGACAGACTGGACCAACTCCGAAAACATACATAACAATAGCAATAACAAGAGATCATCTCGACCATAACAGTCTAATCATGTACACAACAATATTCTGAGATCATAAAAATGATAAGATCATTTAATATCCTAAGTTCACATCACCTTTATAAAATTACCCACGACCAAGTGCGACTTAAGGATGATCTCCGGACTAGAGTACCTCTATTACAACTAAACATAAAAATGCATCATACAACATACAACAAAATAAACAAATATAAGATGCATACTTGAGAACATCACTTTCAAATGTCATATGAACTCAGACTCAGGTTAGCAAAACGGTTCAACAACCGACAGACAGGGATTGTTAACAATACCTAGCACAAGCCTACTTTCAAAACATCATTCAAAAGATAAATAGACATTCCCTGAATAAATAAGTAATATCAACAAGTTCTACAATCATCTGTCAACACAGAAGTCATCCCTCAGAAGCATTAAAATACTCAACAGTACTTAAACACTAAAAATTGTACTAACAAGGTAGACAATAATTGAGTAGATCATTACTTAATAATGACAAAACAAAAAAAAATACTAATAACTCTGATGGTCTAACGACAAAAATTTACTCTAATAGAAACTTCACTTAAAGCTCTAAAATCCTAGATTCCATGTGAAACAAACCAAGATAACAATATTAACCAGCAATATCAAGGTCTGAGAAACAAAAATTTACTTCTACTAAGTTCAAAATTGTCAATCACTTAAAAAAACTTAAGCACTAACACAGCAAATAGGGAAGGACATCATTTTCTTATCAGTCTTGACCGCTTTTCTGTCTCATCATCTGTCCTCTCTCCTTAAGAGTAACTTTAAGGTTCCTCTCGCTGCTTCACGGTTCCTCTCGCTGCTTCACAGTTCCTCTCGCTGCTTCACAGTTCCTCTCGCTGCTTCACAGTCCATATCGCTGCTTCACAGTCCATATTGCTGCTTCACAGTTCACATCGCTGCTTCACAGTCCATATTGCTGCTTCACAGTCCATATCGCTGCTTCACAGTCCATCTCCCTGCTTCACAGTTCCTCTCTTATGCCGTTATTCTACTCTTAATCTACTCTGCTATCTGTCCTGTCCCAACTCCTATGGTCTCTCTATCATTAAGGGATCTCATCTCTATGACAATAAACATCAGCCTCTGATCGTAGCATAAAGTAATTGAAGACATATCGAACAGTTTTCTCATCATCAGCTGCTCAAAACTGAAAGTACATAAAATATAACAAAATATACAAAAGTTTAAGCAATAACTGTTCCTACGACTACTGATAACAACTGTCATGTTCTGTACTTGCTCTGTACTCTGATTTCCAGAACAAGATCCACAAAAATATGTAGCAACAGAAGATTCCATCAAGTCCACAAATCTGCATCATCAATCACCAGACTTCTACAACATATCAACTCTTTCTATCAGCTGATAAACTCAAACCTTCTCAACTCATTCTCCTATTCTCAACCTTCAGCCTTCACCTCACTGGTCATCTACTCTCACACCCGACCCTACTCTAGGTCAATCCTTCACATCTCATCATCTAAAACAAAATCAAGTTGAACAAAATATAATCCGTTCTGTTTCCTTTCACTTCTGCTCACTGACTTCCATCTTCTTCTTACCTTCATCACAGGACTTGACACTTCTGCTACCAAACAACACAAACATGTAAATCTGTCTAGGTCTACCAATCTCCACTCATTCTAATATTAGTACTTGACCAAATCTGTATACCACTTCAATATCACTACCTGTAATAAATAGAAGCAATCACCAGTTGAAGCAAAATACAATACAGTAGCTCATTATAGAAGACACTTCTATAATATTAAAAATTAAAAAAAATAAGTGTGAACAATATTTTCTGCTGAACATGCACTATCCATAAATACTGCTTCACATCTAAAGTTGTCAGCTATCACATCACATCTCAACAGCTACAACACTGCATCTCAATATAAAAATTCATAAAAACACATACTATAGTGAAACCCCATGAAGCCGGTGTATCCACGGTACCGGTGTATGTAATTTCTCATGAAATTGTAGATTCTTTTTCTCGTGACATTGCCTGCAGGATTGTTTACAATAGCTGACGAGTAAATTAAATAAATAAATACGAAATGGACCAATTTCTGAATGAAATAACAACAAAAACTTGCACCATGCCTTCGCTACGAGTAAATCCTTATTTAATCGGCAATGTTTGACATGCATGTATTCAATGCTCGCTTGTTTATTTATCAAACATAATTTTGACAGTTATGACGTCATCCATTGACAAAAAGTGTCGTGTGCAACTTTTGGCGGGAAAAAATCAGCTTGTCAACAAACTGGACCAAATTTACTTGGAAAAAGTTAGTGTTGCACCGGATAGATGGGGTTATTTCCCTTTCCTGAAAATTTACATGGTGTTTGTTTACAGGTATTTTTTCCGATTCCAAAGGTCATTTGATGTAATTTTGCAGTTTTATTAAAGATTAAAGGTCATTTTAGAAGTTTCCAACAAAATATGTGTCGAGGAGTTAGTGATTTATATTTATTTTGTCAATTTCGTTTGATACACCGGCTGCATGAGGTTCAAGGCTACATTAGGATAATATAACAACAACAACAACAGTACAACAACAACAACACACAGGGCTCCGGTATCTATCGACTATCTGGGAGTGTCCTTGTAGTCTCTGTATGTGGTTGCATCTTGACTGTTTACGATTGTTCTGCCTCCAGACACCATTTCCGGTGGAAGTCGCACTACATGTCCCCTTGCTGGGAGGTTCTGGGTGAGCCCTGTTGAGTCACATTGTGTTGCATGATATGCACCTGTATGTATCAATCCTGGATTCCCTTTACTGACTGTGACCCTTCTTACATTATTGTCATAGTTACTCCTCTCACCATACGGTGCTGAGATCTGAGTCTTGAGGGGACAGTTCCTGGCAATGTGGTTTTCTTGGTTGCAAGAATAGCACCGTATAACTCTTTTCTGAGGGGTTTGACTGCTCTGTATACTCTGAGGTGACTGCTTTTCTGAGGTAAGCTCATTTAATTTCTGAAGTACCTGTATCAAGATCTCATTCTCACTACTGGTTGTGTCACTAGGGCTTGTTTCTGTATCAACCACTTTCGCTGTTCTCTCCTTCTGTGATGCTGCACCTTTATTTCCCAGCTTTGTCTTTCCCTTATATTTCTTGGACGGTACTCTGTATGCGTGTTCAAACTCTTCTTCACAACTTACCTCATCCTCATCACTACACTCTGACTGTGATTCTTGACTCTGTGTTCTTTTAACAGTGTTCGCTGAGTGTAAGTGCCGTCTTCTGGTCTGAATATAATTCACCACATGGTACACTGCTTCATCAATATTCTCTGGTTCCTTTACATACTCCACCTCCCATCGCACCTCCTCATCTTTCAGACCATCCAAGAATCTGCGTACCAGATCTTCCTTCCTGGTTCTTTTATCTCGTCTGGTGTGCGCCTTGTCATAGAGACACTTCAATACTGCTGCATATTCCTCAGCTGTCTCCTTTGCTTGCTGGTCTCTCTTGCTAAACTTTGCAGCGAATGTTCTAGGTGTCTCAATTACTCTATACCTACTGTTAAGTTCACCCACTAGGTCCCTGTAATCACGTAACGTGGTGCGTTTAAGCTGCGTGAAGACGAATTCTACTGCACTACCCTGTAACTTCGGGAGCAGATTATCTAGCATCTGTTCGTCATCCCAGTTCTGGCGTTCTGCTATGACCTCGAATCTGTTGATCCAGACTTTCCACTCATCCTTCCCTGTGAAGGCAGGTAGCTTAATATCAGCAGTATACCTGTTATTACGTCTAGACTGTGTTCGATGAACAGATCTTGAATAAGTAACATTATGTTCAGGCTCAGAATCTGAAAATATATTACATGCATTATTTGTATACTGATTACCTGAATTGGCTCCATTAGTAGACTGACGACTGTCTGTATTATGGTGATTGTACTTACTATTTGCCTCAGGTTCTTTGGGACTTTGTAAAGTTTGATCTTTTTTGTATATATTAGTAAGTAGTGTAGTTACACTATTCAGGGCCTGGGACATTTGCCTCTGCATGTTGACCATATCTCTCACAGCATCTTTCATCCAATCCGGTGATCCATTTATCCTATCTGTACCTTGATTATCTGGTATCTGGTCATATTCACCTCCATCTATTGATGAAACTTCCATAGTCAGTTTATTCTGTCCGCTTGATAAGGTATAACTTGATCCCTCTGTATCTTGCTGGTCAGAAGTTGACATTCTAATTCTTTCTTGAGACGGGTGTCGATCACTGAATCTTTACTGTAATTGACGAAGATTCCACCTGGCTGCCACCATAAATTATGTCACGTGCTAGCGGTTGTCTGTATCTCAGTGTTGTCTACTGTAGATATGTGGTAGCGTGTCGTTTCAGCACGGACAATACAAATACAATAAAATAAAATGGACTCTCAAATGGACTCAAAATAAATAAAGTTAAATGAAGACAAAGTATAAATTCCAGTCTCTACCATTTAATATGATAACAAACTCTCAATTCAACTGTAATAAATCACCAATGTCAGAACAATACTGTCTAAAATACAACTAGAGCGGGGTCGGCCTTTGCCGAACAGAGTCTAATTCCGAACGGTACCGATTTAAGCACGTTTTTATACATAATAACATATTTTTACATTATTCTATTCCATCGAAAATTCATATTTATGACCTATCCAACCATTACCACCTAAGTTGACACCGAATATAGGGATATTTGACATAAGAATAAAAAATATGTGTGAAAGTGTCTAATTTTAGCAATTTCTATAACATACTATGTAGTGGTGCTAAGATATGGGAACATTTTCATAGCCTGAATTCTATAAAATAATGGTGCCGAGGGATAAACTATGACTATATAAACCGAATTTAATGCACCTAGATGTCCTGATTCATTGTGCCTTTCGAATAGTCCCTGTTCGACAATACCCGACACAAATTTTAATCAAGCGGCTAATTCCGAACAGTTCTAAAATTGCAGTACATACCTACAACAAACAGGTAAATCTACTTCAGATGAAGAGGATATTATATTGGATTTGTCATTCTGATTATCCGTGGGTCTAATTCGCTCCATATCAATCTTTTCCAGGATTATTTTTTTTCATTTTTTTTTTGAAATTTTGAAATATTGAAAATTTATAGTGATTCAACTGAAAATGGTTCAAATGGATCGTTGCAACATGAAAAACTGAAATAACACCGACTGCATGGATAAAATCGTGATGATGATATCTACATGTTTTATTTTGGAATAAAGAAAACATAACGAGGGTACAGCATTATTACAAATCATTCACTTGTTTACTATGGTGAATTTAATTTGTAGATTTAGTTGATATTATAAATGGCAACATTTAATCTACATGTTAATGGTAGGATCACACAATCTGAGAACCTGAGAACCGAGTTGGTACATACAGTACATACACACACAAGTATATACCTGATGATTTACCATATCAAACATTTAACATAATGCTGATACAGCCCCGAATTGTGTTTCATCGTTTCAATCTAAGTAGGAAACAGTAAATATTACATCTAACTACACATTAAATTACAGTTCCGAGTATGCACTTAATGTTTACACCAAGTTGAAGCATTGCTATCATTGTGGGGAGTCTTAGATTGGTCGACACTGGAACCTAGAGACCAGTCCACAGGTGCGTGCATACTACTTTTTGTAATTATATGTGAAATTATATCATTTTATTTAGTGTTCGGAATTACCCGACATTCTGTCCGGCTGACCCTCCGTGTTCGGAAATAGACTCCATTGATCGTGATGAAAAACACGTTCATTCTGGTTATAGGGAAAACTTACGGGAAATGTTTAGTATTGTACGGAACGAGCGGTTTTTTTTTGTCAACTCCAAATCGAAAGTGTTCGGAATTACCCGATATAAATCGATGGAGGAAAATTCTTGCTTAAGTGTTCGGAAATTGCCGACCCCGCTCTAATTCACATGCAAAGTATCACAATAAAATCTCTAAGTATTTTCACCAACGTTCCAGTTAATTAAATAACAAGTCTTTCTTTTAATAATAAATCTTTAAATCGTTCAAGTGCATCTAAAATAATTAAATAAATAATCCTAAGTTGATAGAATTAATGTTAAAGAAAAAATAAAGAAAATCAGTCTTGCACGTACAGTACGAGCTAAAAAATCAGAGTCCCAGATTCTGAGCTGACCGGTCCTTATATAGTGCACCAAAAAATGTGTGCGCTACGTTGCGCGCAATGTGCGCTAAGCTGAGCGCACATCAAATCTTGTGCGCTTTACAACGTAAAAGCGTACATGACAGCGTTGCGCACATCTAGCGCACAATCCAGCGCACAGATAAAACTGCGCGCTCCAAAGCAGAAGATATGCTCGCGAAAATGTATGAAACTCAATGAATCGAGAGTAAACTGTACAAAACTCGATAAATCAAATACACAGTCATGAAATACAATAATAAACAAATAAATCCTTACATGTTAAACAATATCCAGTGAGTAGATCAGGAGAAATAAGCTGTTGAAGTCTGCTGTCGACGACGAAATGATGCCAAAATGTCTCCAACATAAACTACCCAAGAATCCGTTTACTAGGTCAAAAATACGACATATCCGGTAAAAACAATGGCCGACTCATTAAACACACGTTTGTTTACAAAAGTGATAATAGAAGATCTCGGGTTTATAACATAGAGTATACTGGTGCCTCGTATTTCCGTGGCACTTAACTATAAACTTAAATATAATGTTTACAACAGCAATACTGGTTACAGCCTGCCACTGAATAATAAAATGTACCTTTGGTTTATGATTTATTCTAATTAAATGTTTTTATCCGGCAAAACATAAACAAAATTAAGTTTTTCCATAACCTACTCCTTTCTACACTTGGAGAGCAGATACCCCTATTTCCACGGTATCCAATGAAAACAGTTCTTAGTGTCGCCTACAAGACATGCACCTGTCTGAAACAAGGTAAAAATGTTAAGACAGATGTTGCTTACTGTAGCAGACAAGTTAACATAAGCTGTTATGTATACTTTTGTTGCTAGAGGTTAAGCAAGTGACCTACTCTTAAAACACTAGAAAATTTATTCTTTACTAGGAGGAAAAGTTAATTCAGCCCAAAAAGATTGTTTATTTACTTTTTTGTCTACTTTTTGATTCATTTGTGAGATTTAAGTGATAGTGCACTTATTTACAGGTATATTTAGTATGTATGACACACACAACTGTTTATATCCAATACCACGGAATTAGGGGTACCACGGAATTACGAGGCGAGGCTATACAGGTAATGAGTTGATTCAGATCAACTACTGAAACACTAAAGATCGTGAGCCATGCAATTCTTAGGCTTGCCAATGTTGATTTACGAAAATGAACCATAAATAAACCGTGGGAAAATTGCCGAGACAGAATGTAAACAAACATACATGTACATAATCTACGACCCAGGGCATTACAATATTGTCATAATGATAATGCTCTTTCATTAAAGTTACATGTAGTTGAATGGTGTTTATTTGGCTTATTTCAGACAAATTGCTTGGTTCACTCCCTTCTGATTCAGATTTGCAGTGTTAGCAGAGTTGTATCCCTTGAAATAATAAAAAAAATCCTTGTGTTACTTGTAGCTCTTATTATTCCCCTACCGAAGATCATGCACATGTTTTGACTTTGTTCTTATGTCAATGATTCTGGTGGCTATGGCAAAAAATAGCCAAGGAATCATGCTAAATTTGTCAATTTTCTGGATTATGCAATAACTTTGAAAGTGCTTCTTATTTTTTCATGAAAATTAAAACATGATTACATGCCAATATAGACATCATGCACATGTTTCAATTTTGTTCCTACGTCAATGATTGTGATTGCCATGTCAACGATCCTGGTTGCTACTACCAGTAGGGGACTTTTATTGCTTTGCAATAGTCTTGAGTCTTGTTAAAAGTGTTTTAGCTACAGGTATCAAACTTTACTTTAAGATAAAATTGCTAATTAGGGCCCTGCAAAATTTTTTGCAGGTGCCCTATAGTAATCACCCTGTCCGTCTGTCCGTCTGTCTGTCCGTCTGTCCGTCCACATTTTTCATGTTTTTTCTTAATAACTTGCAAACCGTTAAAGGTATCGACTTCAAACTTTAAACATAAGGTCACAGCAATAATACACTATTGTATGCTAAGTTATGTTACTCCAGCTACAATATTGTAAGAATTATGGCCCTTTGTAAAATTACAATTTTCCTCATTTTTCATCTTTTTTTCTACATTACTTCAAAACCGTTACAGATATTCAAATGAAACTTGCTATACATATTGACAGTGACAATACGCACATGTGTAGCAAAGGGCAACAACTCCAGCTTTAATAAATTTTGGCTTGTGCCCCTTTTTTGACTTCAAAACTTTAACATTGGCCATAGTTCAAAATGTTTTTTCTTAATAACTTGCAAACCGTTAAAGGTATCGACTTCAAACTTTAAACATAAGGTCACAGCAACAATACACTATTGTACGCCAAGTTATGTTACTCCAGTTACAATATTGTAAGAATTATGGCCCTTTGTAAAATTACAATTTTCCTCATTTTTCATCTTTTTTTTCTACATTACTTCAAAACCGTTAGAGATATTCAAATGAAACTTGCTATACATATTGACAGTGACAATACGCACATGTGTAGCAAAGGGCAACAACTCTAGCTTTAATAAATTTTGGCTTGTGCCCCTTTTTTGACTTCAAAACTTTTACATTGGCCATAGTTCAAAAACTTTTCAAGATATTCAAATGAAACTTGCAATACTTATTGACAATGATAACAACAGGGCCCTGATCACGACAGTGATGGTTCTAGTTATACATGTAACTGATGAAGTGATTTAACATTTTCAGATCAACTTCAGTCTGAAGTATTGGAGTTGGCAGATGAAAAAGAAAAGACATGGGTAAATAGAATAATGATATGTTTAATATATGATAATTTACCTCTGCAATTTTGTGTAACTTCCACATGTAGAATTGTTATGGTATGTATGTGTACACATGAGCATGTACTCGACTTTTTACTGTTCACCTAAGTTCTAGTTTATGCTTCCCATTTTTGATGAGAGAGATCTATTATTATTTGAATCTATTATTTGGTAGACCAAATTATTTCCTTTTAGTAACTCAAAAACAATTGATCCCTAGTATCCTCAAATTTTTATGGAGGTTTGTAATTTACTGCGGATGACCGATTTTGATTTTGACGTCAAAGTTGACCATGACCTTAACCATGACCTTAAATGAATATAGCAAATGGTTTTGATCAATAACTGAAAAAAGGTTAAACCTAGGATCTACAAACTTTATAGTTAAGTTGGTCACCATCTGTTGATCACTCCTATTGATTTGGCAAACTAGCAAATGCATAAGATGTTCAATGTTGTACTTGCTGTCTTCCAAAATTTCTGTAACGCCATTGCAACCAGGTGCCTTATTCACAAAAGTTTTAAGTCTAAAACTCAGACTAAGACTTTACATTGTCAAATGAAACTAATCGCTCTCATCTTGTTATAAATGTTCAGCTATTGACATAAATGGGTATACATGTTCAGTGGGTAACAATAAACAATCAGATGAAATTTCACTTGGTTAAAACTAATTTCAAAGAAATGGCCGTGATTATATAAGTTGTCAATTTTAAGTCTGAGTTTCAGCCTTACAATGTTAATGAATAAGACCCAAGAATGTGTAAATGACATATTGAATTGCAGGAACTGGAAAGAATAAATGAAGAATTAGAGAAAGAGAAACAGAGAATGGAAAGTTTCGCTGAAGAAATGAAAACTGATTATGACAGAGTTAAAAAGTAAGAATGAAATGTTTACATGGTATATTCATTACATTTTTATGTCTCCCATATCTAGTGTGGGGGGCACATTGATTTTTGTGTTGGATTTCTGTCTGAATAGATGGTTTGATGTCAACAAGCACATGATCTCCTGAATGATTAGTTAGAATTCAATGAAACTTCACATGAATGCTTGGTACCAAGCCTATCCTATTGGTGTATATTCTCAGGATTACTAGTTCAAATGACATATGGTAGGGGTGTAACGGTACGCTCACCTCACGATATGATACGTACCATCAATATTTCTAACGGTTCGGTATATTTCGGTATGATACAATATTCTCTAACAAATGCTTAAATACTTTAATTTTTAAGTAATAATGATTTCGTTGCTTCTATAACAGCAAGTATTTGGCGCCTACCAACTATTTTAAGTGAATTAAGACAATATGAAGCATATCTCAATACAATTAAAACGAGTGATACATGGTAATTATATATAATCAGAAGGCTGTCAGGTGTTTTCGTTGTCTGGATATTATTTTGTTCATAAAAAAGCATATACCAAACCGAACCGAAATTTAGAAGTCTTGTATCGTGAACCGTGTAGGACTGAAGTCCGCGGTATTTTGTATACCGCGGTATACCATTACAGCCCTAACATATGGCCATTTTTCTGAAACAATATCCTCATTTATTAGCAATAAGTCAGATTCTGGTTCAGGAGAAGAATATGCTGGTGAGCTAAAATGTTGACCACATAGCATTGCCTAGCTTACCCGTTTGCTTTACTCTTGTTATCTGTTTAATGAATAATATTATTGATGATATGATGGATATATGATGCTTTATCTACTGCTATGAAATCAGATGTTGATATGAGATTCCAGTGATTCATTTGTTTCAAATCTCAATCCACTATCAAGTTCTTTTGTTTTCTTTTGAAGAAGGAGTATTTACGGTGCTGGGAAAAGTCAATTTTGGGATGATGTCCAATATTGGTCTTATTTAATTGGAGAATAAGGATAGCCAATCATAACGTCTGTTACGGACTAACAGTTTGATATGGTGTAATCTGATTGGCTGTCCTTATCCTTAAGTCAAGTACGATCATTAATGAAAACCACCCCTAGTTTAAAGGCGCTTTGCCTGGAGAAAGGTCTGAAAGTATTTACATATGTATAAACATAAACAAGTGCCTCTGTAGCTCTGTGGTTAGTGCGCTTGCCGTCTAATCTGGCAACCGGGTTCAAATCGGGGTGGAGGTACATGTACATGCTTCAGTAGAAATAAAGCAAATAAAGGCTATGCTCGGCATAATAATATGTGAGTATGAATATTTTCACTTCAGTGAATTAGAAGAAATGCAAACATCAATGAAGAACTTAGATACAGAAAGATCTGATCTACGTGAACAACTCAAATCTCAGGAGACTGATCTCACCGTAAGTGCTCACTAAATATGACGATTGTAGAAAAGTAAGGTTGGAAATGCATAGATACTGTTGTGAGGAAACTGTCTGAAAAATACTGTTTTACTGTGGAAAACGTTTTAGCTCATCTGATTTTTTAAAAAAAAGATGAGTAATTGTCATCACTTTTGCACTTTCTGCTTGGTTACCGTAAATTTTGTGTTTAGGTCAAATCAGAGTCTCCCATTTTATCCAACTTGTTTAATATATTCAATATGAAAAGACGCTCATGTAAGATCCTCTATATCCTAAATAGAAGCTCATGATGGATTTGTTTATTCTTGCATTAGCATTATCTCTCCTTAGCAACATTGGAGAAATATTTTTTGTGAAAACCTCTTTTAAAAGTTAGCATGCAGGCCATATTTGATCTACATTCATGTAATTTAGTCAACAATCAGTAGTTTCCACCTCAAAACAGTACTTGAACACACATAATCAAATTTTTTGAAAAGGGACTATTTAAGCATGTTACAACCCGGAAGCACTTTCCACCGTTGTGACACCTTCTAGATATGTTACTATTACAGGCACTAGCATCGGAGAAAGAAACAATACTTGCTAACCTCCAGCAGCAATATTCTGTTACTGAACAACTTAGTCAGGAAAAACAACAAACAGAGGAAGAAATGAGGAACAAACTGAAAGAGATTGAAGACCAGACAGAATCATTGCTACATGAAAAAGCCGAGGCAGAAATGAGGTTTGTTTAAAAAATGTATAACACTGTAAAATCATTTAATTTCATGGGTTTAATAAAAAAGATCAATTCAATGGGATGTTAATTCGTGGATTTTGCACTTCAGGAAATAAATACAGGGGTCATAATTATTGTTTGATGGGATTTTGAATTTGTGGTTGAGGTTAACCACGAATTCCATGAAATTTAATCCCGAACGAAAAATTAATGATTTTACAATAATTATATGTGATCTATTCATTATCAGTTCTGTCAGTTTTGATGGGTATTTTAAGAATGCACAAAAATTTTACCAATTTTAAAATTGTAATCAAACATTTAATATTGTTTGTCTCTCATACATAGGCAATTTCGCCACATATGATTCTCATATGAAAGGATTTGCATATGATACTCATATGAGAATCATATGATTCTCATATGAAAATGCTATCATATGATTCTCATATGAAAGGTTTCATATGATTCTCATATGAAAGGTTTCATATGATTCTCATATGAAAATGAGATCATATGATTCTCATATGAAATGTTGTTCATATGAGAATCATATGAAAATCATATGATTCTCATATGAAAGTATTGGGAAAGAAAATTTATCAAAAAAAAATTTTTTTTAATAGACAAAATCAAAATATACTACAAAAATGACTGTTTCTGCTATCCTTACCGACACATTTTCTAAATGTTTTATGGCTTTTGGGGTAAAAAACCACAAAGCTGTAGATCTACTTCACATAGTTCCTGTGTAAGTACTATACCTAGCATAAAAGATAAGATTAAGAGATTATGGTAGCCTTTGTCTATAGATTAATAGTATATCTAGCTATACTGCAGCACAGTATAGAATCCTAAGTAGGCCTACTAGATTTAGATCATAATCAATAAACAATATCTTTCTAGATCTATCTGTGAAATTTATTTCTACTCTATATTAGGAACATAAATGGTTTCAAAATATCTACTGTGCATATAGCAAGTGTACGATAGGCTGGATTTTTTAGTACGGAGTCCGTACGTTGCGTACGGATCATTTGTCATTGGCGAATCTAACTTCGACGCCGTTACACTGTCGCGTGAGTTTCCACTTTCGCTTTGTCACGAGATTCACGGGTTGATGCGCAGCGTCTTCTGCTGCTTGTTGAACGGAATGAAACTGATAAGATGGACGTCTTTATCGACTGCAAATGTTGCAGAATGTTTGTGAAGAATCAGTTTAATAGGCAGGTTAGTATTTCCGTAATTATTAACGAATAAGCATCCCAAAAAGTCGCGTAAACACTCTGTGTTATTTTCGAGTGCGTGACCACGAACTTGACGAAGTTTTGTAAGCAAATCCAAAGACTTATTTAGGTCTTTGGCAAATCATAGTTTGTTTTGCAAACTAATAAAATAAGCGTCTTTCTGAAACCTCTTATGGAAAATATGCATGCCCAATTTTAAAAAGATAGCCCGTCTGGCGTTTTGCCCCAATCTGGCAATCCATTCAATTGACGAGAATTGTTTAGCCTCGCCTCGTATTTCCGTGGTACCCCTAATTCCGTGGTATTGGATATAAACAGTTGTGTGTGTCATACATACGAAATATACCTGTAAATAAGTGCACTATCACTTAAATCTCACAAATTAATAAAAAAGTAGACAAAAAAGTAAATAAACAATCTTTTTGGGCTGAATTAACTTTTCCTCGTAGTAAAGAGTAAATTTTCTAGTGTTTTAAGAGTAGGTCACTTGCTAAACCTCTAGCAACAAAAGTATACATAACAGCTTATGTTAACTTGTCTGCTACAGTAAGCAACATCTGTATTAACATTTTTACTGGGTTTCGGACAGGTGTATGTCTTGTAGGCGGACACTAAGAACTGTTTTCATTGGATACCGTGGAAATAGGGGTATCCGCTCTCCAAGTGTAGAAAGGAGTAGGTTATGGAAAAACTTAATTTTGTTTTTGTTTTGCCCGATAAAAACATTTAATTAGAATAAATCACAAACCAAAGGTACATTTTATTATTCAGTGGCAGGCTGTAACCAGTATTGCTATTGTAAACATTATATTTAAGTGTATAGTTAAGTGCCACGGAAATACGAGGCACCAGTATTCAATATTTTGCCAGGGCCGGGGGGGGGGGGGGGCGTTGGAAATTGGCTTGTCAGTTTTATGTCTATAATTATGTCTAAATCAATCCAAACCCAATGCTTACTTGCTGTCTAAATCCCCTGGACACATCGTGTTTTGAATCTGGACCAAAGTTTAGTCTCCGGGAGTTGATATTTTTAATGTTTTCAGATTCCAGTCTGTTGGGAAGATTTGTCTAATTTCATGATTTATCCTCAGATTCCTGTATCCCTACCTCCCCGGACTGCGACAATATTGAGTCAATGACTGATCAGTGCATTGCGCCGGTCAAATGAAACTTGATATTATGCCAGATCCGGGACCCAGTGAGTCAACATTCTAGCACTTTAATATAAAGTAAATTAGGGGAGCCGCGACCTGTAGCATTGTAGGCGGACACTCAACCTCATCACTAAAGAGTTAACTCAACAGCAAGGCTGTTGGAAGTGGCCATATACCTACAATCACTACACTCCACCCCCTTTTACTTATAAGAGCTCACCAGCTCCTGTTTGCTACTCCATGCCTCGCATGAGACCGGCAAACACTTCTGACACCAGTAAAGTAAATTAGGGGAGCAATAAAAATCGGGTCTCCACCATGGATCGAATCCCCGACCTCTAGCATTGCAGGCGGACACTCAACCTCATCACTAAGCATTAGCAAGGCGGTTGGAAGTGGCAGTATGATATACCTACAATCACTACAAATATATATTTTAAATACTGAGCAGGGACAGGTTCCAATTAAAGTAAATTAGGGAGCGCTAAAAATCTGATCCTCACCAGGGATTGATCTCAGGACCTCTAGCACTGTAGGCAGACTCTCAACCCCATTGCTAAAGAGTTAACTCAACAGCAAGGCGGTTGGAAGTGGCTATATACCTACAATCACTACACAATTTATGCTCGCAGTTTACTCTGAGCTGAAAACCAGAAATAAAAAGCAGCTACAAAGAGATAACAAGCATGCTAGGTCCCTGGTCAGATCCTGGGCAGGGACACTTGGCCATATCTGAAACACTTTACAGTTTTAAAGGTAGTCTTGCATGTACTCAATTGCATCAGTGCTGTACTCATTAACATTCATCAAACACATTTTGAACCTCTATTTGCACCTGTTATATTTTAATATTGCAGAGTTATGTTGAACACCTAGCAGACACCCCACAGTGTGAAAAAGTATTTTGGACAGTGTGAACAATACCATATATTGGTGAGTTATCATTGTAACTGTGTAAATGTAATTGTAAAATGAATGTCATGTTTGTCTATTTGTTTAAACATTATACTTTTATTGGTTGAATACTATATTGAAGATGGAGGCCACTATACACAAAGAGCGTTTACTCCATTTGTTATTGTACATGTGTTTATTGTAGGTTGCCATAGCAACATATTTATTATACTAAGGATTGTATATAATGTACTTCCAGGTCACCTTGCTTAAGAGAGAGATAGTCTAACCATTTACAATCCTATTCACATGTCAGACTGACCAGTACATTGAATAAAGTTAAATGTGTGTGTTTTGAATATATTAACAACATATATTACCTACAAAAGGCAGACAGTAACATAGTGATGTACAAATAGATGCTTTTCATGATATTCGCTGATAATTTTATTTATTAATTTATAAGCCAATACCTGTTTTTAGGGAATGCTACTTTTATTAATTTGGATGATTTGTTATCTTTACAGCTATTATTTTTTTATTCAACCACTGGAACCTCCAAAATCAATGAGTTGGTACTATTGGCACCAATATTCACAGAACTGATTCATCAAAATGTATGTCTAATGAGTATTGAGGATAGCAGTGGACCTTTAAAAGAAATCAAATGCAGGTAAATCATTTTTTGCTCGAGTTTTTGAAAACAAGAAGTACAGACGGGAATCGTTGGAGTGACATTTTTAACTGATTTTGTTTGTGTTCACTCTAGAAGCAACAGTTTTGATCCAATCTTCATGAAACTTGGTCAGAATGTTGTTCTCTATGAAATTTAGGCCTAGTTCGGAACTGGGTTATGTGTGGTCAAAAACTAGGTCACAAGGTCAAATCTTAGAAAAACCTTGTGTTCACTCCAGAGTGATCGAATCTTCATGAAACTTGGTGTTGTTCCCATACACTCTATTATCTATGCCAAGTTTGAAACTGGGTCATGTCGGTTTCTGGGACAAAAACTTGGTCAAAAGGTGAAATCTTAGGAAAAACTTTTTCACTCCAGAGGTCCCAGTTTTGATCCAACCGTCATGAAACTAGGTCAGAATGTTACTCTCAATGAAATTTAAGCCCAGTTTGAAACTTGGTCATCTGGGGTAAAAAACTCAGTCACTAGGTCAAATCATAGAAAAACCTTGTGTTCACTCTAGAGGTCACAGTTCCGATCCAATCAGAATGTAACTAAATCAAAATGCAAGTCTACATAAAATCTATGCCAAGTTTGAATCTTGGTCATGTGGAGTCAGGAACTAGGTCTAATCTTAAAAAAACATTTGCTCTCTTTGTTTTGATCAAATCTTTATGAAGTATGGTCAGAATGTAAGTTGTATTGGTACCTACACCACTGTGCAACAGGTGAGCGACCTACGTCCCTGTGTGCTCTCTTGTTTATAGTATACTAGTAACAAGAACCTGTCACATTCTTGTTGTCTTTGAGATCAGTACTTCTTAAAGTTCACTAATTCTGTAAACCCTTATGCACTGGTGGAAGCCTTGTCCATAATTACTAGCTAAGTCTGTCAGGGGCCATAATTCTGTTAAATGTTGGATAGTGTTGAATGCCTTTGGCAAAGTGAAAGTTGGGACAAAAACTAATTACTTAGCTTGACATGGACCCTTAAAATAATCTTGCGTTTTCTTGTTTAAATAAGAAATATTGATCTCCAAAGACTACTGATACCAGAACATATATTCTAGATGGCATTCAACAAGACCTAAAGTCAAAGAGTGGCTTAACAACTACTACCAAGTTACTAACTATTCAGGTTCAATAATATGTATGTGGTCATGATGAATGAAATATTGGGCAAGTACACAGTGTTTTGCCTCTACCATAAACAAATTATACATTTCAACATTTCAGATATCTTTTCTGTGGAAATAATACCTCATTCTTGGCAGAAAAAACAGCTGTTTGGAGAAGTAACAATTCCTGTGACCAGCGCTTTATTATGTTGAATTTGATGGAAGAGTGTGTCAGATCAACTGAGCTCAGTTAACGAAGGCTTTTAAGAGGTATTTTAAAACTCAATTTGATAAAAATGATTTTGCATATTGATTATGTGATGTAAAGATTAAATGATGTCACATCATGTCAATTAGCAATTTATGTATTTTATCACATAGCCTCCAGTTCCGGAGTGGCATAAAGCTGTTCAGGAAATATCATTTGGTGCTCCCAGTCTGTTACATAAATATTTAAACTAGTCTGATGTAAAGTAAGTCAATCCATGCCTAGATCGGCCATGATGGCAGGATAACATAAATGTCGTCATGACATTGCGCTCTTACGACTAAATTTTTAATGAAACCTACTGTAAAATCATTTAATTTCGTTGGGACGAAATTTCGTGGTTTTGGTAAAAAAGACAATTTCGATGGGACTTGAATTTGTGGATTTTTCATTTCAGGTAATAAAACAAGGGTCAAAACTCATGTTCGTTGGGATTAAAGTATGTTGTTGAGGTGAACCACAAAATCCACGAAATTTAATCCCCCACGAAAATTAATGATTTTACAGTATTTAGCATACATGATCATTTTGAACGAAAATGAGTGTTCCCCAAGGTTATATGATAAATGGAATCTAAATGAGTGCAAATCATGTAGTACAAGTTTTATTAAACTTCTCAAAAAAACTATGACACATCAGCAATGCCTTGTGTCATATTATTTTGTCCACTTGTTTGATAAAAATGTGTATGTAATGACTAATGATTGAGTACTCGTGCAAGATTATCTTTATGTGAAACAAAAGGTTTCTCTTTAGATCAGATGTTTTAAGTTCAGTACAGCTTATGCCATTTCCCCACGGTATCTGAGTTGTCCATGTCTTTGTCCGCTGGTAGTTATCAGTCCCCTAACGACTTTCAACTGGAGGGTGCTATAGGTTTGCCCTCCATGCATCATTCAGTTTTATGTCAAAGTAAATAAATAAGTTTTGTTTTTGCAGAAGATTAAGGATTATTAACTCAGCTCTATTAATCTTTTTTATTATCAAATTTCTGTTACTTTGAATACTGCCTATACTTGCATTTCTTGAGCTGGATGTAGCTAATATACTGTACAATTTAAAGGCTATTTATTAGGCATGTAGTCGCTTGAAATTAACTTTTCATTCCCCCTGTTTGGGTGTGTTGGCTTTATGTGTTTTCATGCATGTATTAGACACACTGCATTTGTAAAAGTATGACATTTCATAACAAGTGTTTCAAGACAGCAAACAATTACACGGCATAAACTCAATTTCACATGTTTTCTTTCCTGTCTTATAGCTGATGTCAAACAAAGAATCAGACATGGAAGGGTCATCCTTTACACATTGAACATGCTATGGTAGTCTGGATGTGCTCAGTAAAGAGTGGCAGCAGTTGGATTAATGCTGGTAAGGAATCTAAAATACATTTGAGTGGTTGATTAGATTTTGGCACTGTCTCGAGACACCTTATTTGACATCATTTATCTAATATGTCAAATAAAGAAATACTGTTATGCATTGCCTTTCTGCTTGGCATGCTATAAATTTGAGTCTAACCATTCAAGTGCAGAAGATATTAAGCTAGCTTACAGAAGGTCAATACTTTTAGCTGGGCGGCCAGCCCTAGCGCTGGATGCCTCACAGTGACTGTTATAAATTATAAGCTTGGTGAGGCAAAATTGGCTTCATGGTCTGTGGAAGTGGGAAAGTTGCCATATTTTATGAGCTGTTGTGTTTAATGTTTAACTCAATTAAAACACAAATTATAATGTCCTTACCAAATAACAAAATTTTTAGCTCACCTGAGCACAAAACCTGTGCCCTGGTAATCTTTTATGATTGCCCAATGTCCATGTGTCAGTCAAACAAAACTTGTACATAAACAATATTTTACCAGATTTAACTTAATTTATAAGATATATTGTTGATTTGATTTGAGCCAAACATGCATACAAATACACTTCACTTCAGTGAATTTATTATTTATAATTACCTCCCTTTATGGCTTATTATGTACAAAATTCAAAGTCTGCAATTTTGTCATTCATTGCAGAGTGAGTATATAGGCTTGCTTGAAGGGTGGATGGCTCATTCAATGTCTGACTCTTGCGCGGGTGACAAGCTGCTGTTTATGCCATACTATTTATATAACTAGTAATAAGGTATTTCTTGCTTGCTCAGCCATATCCCATGATGCATTTCAAAGTAATGGCCCCTTTAAGGGCTAGTATATGTGCAGTTAGCCATGTATTGAATTATGACCCATCTTGATTTGATTTAAACTAATTTGACATACTAGTTGTATCATTAATACCCCAAAGTTTCTTTCTTGAACCAATCATAACCCACCATTATGTTGTCGATGAATACTGTCTTAATGGAATTATTTTTTACTTTCAGTTTATCCTCTGTGCTAAGAATGCACTGTACAAGAAGGATTTTAAGGTCTCCCATCAGGAAGTCAAGATAGGCCGCCCCCAGACAAGTGGAAATGTATAGCCCAGAAAGAAGACGTTTGTCCTGCAACGGAAATGCAGAAAATCGAATGAAATGTATATTTGTTAACAGAAAATAAATCATTGTAAAGATGAAAATATGGCTTGTTACAAATATATTACCGGTATGAATTAACACCAGTTTTAAAGATATTATTATCAGACATTTGTAGTCATTGTAGCAGTACTCAACAAAGATTTACTTTAAATAGAACGTCTTCTGCAGTAAATGGACCAGAACACTGGGAACAGTCAGATAAATCATCAACTAAAGAGAGAAAAAAAGAAGGCATTGCTGATCCAGTTCCTGTCAGTTTCAATATTGAAACTTTATGATAGAGAAATCACTTCACTCATGCCATAGATCTACTGATTTACACCACTATAATACATATATATAAGCATCTTTCGCATGAAAGGATTTGCATATGATTCTCATATGAAAGGATTTGCATATGATTCTCATATGAAAGGTTTCATATGATTCTCATATGCAAATCCTTTCATATGATTCTCATATCATTATCATATGATTCTCATATCATTATCATATGATTCTCATATCAGTATCATATGATTCTCATATGCAAATGCTTTCATATGAGAATCATATGATTCTCATATGAGAATCATATGAAAGGTTTCATATGAGAATCATATTGCCCACGTTTCATATGATTCTCATATGAAAGGTTTCATATGAGAATCATATGATACTCATATGAGAATCATATGTGGCGAAATTGCCTGTGTAGGAAAGT